>SKCR01040711.1:0-115171 GCA_019454045.1 Zanthoxylum bungeanum
TCTGAAATCGCGCTGAATTTATAGGCGCGGATAGGGGGTCAGCGTCGTGACACAAAGCCACGTCGCGACGCCGGTGATTGTCGACGTGGCACGCTCTGGTTCGTCGGCTCAGATTCTGGATAAGGTGATAAGGTTACTCGTGGCAAGGTGGTTGGGGATCTCAATTATTGTGACACGTGGCGGCTTCTGATTGGTCGATGAAGATTCTTATCCGCCACGTGTCGATTTCAGATAAGTGAGCCAATAATTGATGCTGACGTGGCGGTGACGTGGCGCTGAAGTGGCGACACGTGGCAAAGTGACTGTCGGCACTATAGAATTGCGACACGTGGCACGCTGTGATTGGGTGATGATGACATGGCGGTGAGGTGGCACGTTGACTCGGTCAACTGATGATGTGGACGATGACGTGGCTGACATGTGGAGTGACACGTGGCGACATGTGGCGATGGTGACTGTCGGCACCGTATGATGATGAACGTGGCACGATGCATGTTAGCAAAGTCAAATTTCCTCAGATTCTGACTTGTAGACCCGGCGCACGTTAGGCGTCGCGACGCCATAGGCTTGCGCGTCGCGATGCGAGAATGACTATTTTGCCCTTTTCGTCCAATTTTCATTGTTTTGGCCCAATCACCTCCAGAGTGTCATGAAACTTTATTTATCTACAAAATAACACAAAACACATCAAAATATTCACAAAACTCAAGAAACTATACAAAATATTAGGTTAAATGAGTGGGAAATTGTGATATAATTACCACTTATCACACCCCAAACCTAACATTTTGCTAGTCCTCGAGCAAAACATAGAATAAAATAACATAAACATCTTTAAAATAAATTTTAACTAAGCCACTTTCGTAGGAATCATGGTTGCATTTAGCGTATGCAACAAGCCTTTAAACCCCTAGGTGTCCCTAGTGTACGAGTTGTAGTCTCGTGAGGGTTTACTGTAATGATACCCACAAACATTTTACAAAAGTAAAAAGGTAGTGAAACTAATGCACACAAAAGCAAAACGACAAGAAAAAATAGAATAAAAGAATTAGTGACTAATCAGGTGAAATTTCTAATCCAAGTTACTAGTTGTTTTGTTTCTTTCTAAATTACTGAATAAGTAAATTCTCCGATTATATTTACCATTCTCCATATACACAGCCAACAAAATATTAAACAACTCATGTTTGCCCACAACAGTCATAAATGCATTTGATAAGAGAGCAATATTTTTGTCCTAAAGTTTTATCGGATTTCTCTCCCATCGTGAATTCTTGCTCCCCACTGAACCCAATCAGTACTGTCGTTCGCATGTTTATCTTGTCCAACTCGGCTCCCATATCCGCAAGGGCTGTAGCGAAAATGATATTGGCTGAGGAGCCCGTGTCAACCAGCACTCGTTTGATCATAAAGTTTGCCACCTGCAAGGAAATGACCAAAGCATTGTACGATCTAAGTGAGTTGACGAAAAACAAAAACTGTTATAGAAACATTTAGTTCTAAAACTAAAACTCATGAAATGGCTTTATAAGAAAATTGATTTATGTCTTAAAACTCTGAGCTTCTTTCTAAAAATCTCTTATAAAACTGTTGTTTCTGGAAACTTTCTTTTCTAAAAGTTCTTTCTAAAACTATAACTGAAAATTGAAATTTTTTTCTGAAATCTGTGTCTCTGTTTGAAAAACTTGACGCATGGGGACGTTACGTATCACCGTCCCCCCATACGCCTAACTAGAGCCAGAAGTGTAAATCCATGACTTTGGGGCGTTACGTATCACCGTCTCCCAAAACATGCCACTATTGTCTCTTAAACTGGTGGTCTTGAGGCGTTACGTATCACCGCCCTCAAGCCACAAAACTAGAACTGGGGGTGCGGATCTATGCTACCACCCAAGCTCTGAAACTAGGGTCTAGGGGCGTTACGTATCGCCGTCCCCCTAGCCCTGCTCTAGGATCTGAGGGCGTTACGTATTGCCGTCCCCTCAGTCCTCTACATGTGCACATGTCTCTGTCCGTCAATTCCAACTGTGTCAAGTTACATACTGGGGTGAGTTTTTCCCTCAAGCCCCGAAATCATAAAACCATGATTTGTATCTGAAAATTGTAAGAAACATTTTCTGAAATGATTTATTTCTCAATTAAAACTTAAACCATAACTTGTATGAAATAACTATAAAGAAAATCTTCTAACGCCCTAAAGCGTAAAAATGTAATTTTAAAACAGAAATAACATAATAAAAGTCAGTTTAAAAGTAGAGTGTCCACTCACAGTTTTGGAATCTGGCCGACATTACTCACTTGCTGAAGGGATTCTGGTTCCTGCGATAATCTAAAACTGACAATCTTGATTAGAACTGGGTTGGGGAACATATTCCGAAGTAAACTAAATTCGTCCACTCAAGTACTTATATCATTTCAAAGCATATTATCTTATATCATGATGTACTGTGTAATTATGGACTGATACAAGACCCATAGGGCGGCCTCTAACACACTGGGGTGGAACTTGAATGGTTTAAAATCAATTTGGTGGAATTTATGTCTTCGCGTCGCGACGCAAAGGTCTTGCGTGTCGCGATGCGCATCATCCAAAAGTATGTCTAATTTTCCAAGGCCGCGTCGCGACTCAAAACTTCCTACGCGTCGTGACGCGAACCACACCCGTGAATCTTCCAGCACTCGTCGCGACGCGAGCTCTTCTTGCATCGTGACGCAGACCTGATTCCCAGGTTTCTGCATTTCTTTCTTTCTATGTGATTCTTACCCAAATACATCCCCAATGAATATGTAATCAATCCAATACACTATCCGTCACATTATATCAATTCTACACATTTTAAACTACCATTTTATCATCAAAACAACTCTTTAATCTCACAAATCTTATCTTAAACTCATTACCTAAAACTTTCTAATTCTTGAACATCCTCCAATAAAACCCATTTCTTAGTTTTCTAACCACTTCATCACAATTACTAGCATGCCAATGAAACTACCACAAGATTATTTAATCAAAATTCCATAACTTAAAATTTGGGTCAATATTCTTTACCTCACTTTTGTTGGATCTTCCTCATTCCTTAAGTTTCCATAGATGCCCAAGCTTCTTTGCTTCTCCCTCTCTTATCTTCATTCTTTCTTTCATTCTTCATTCTTCTTTCTTCTCTCTTTTCTTTCTCTCCTATCCTCACGTTTTTTTTTTCATTTCATTTTAATTTTTTTGAATTAGAGAATAGTGAGTCCTTTATATAGTGGGGTTTGTATGATATTTGGAAGGTTGGGGAAAAATGTAGAAGTTTTTATAAAATTTGAGATTTTTGCATTTGACCCCGAAATCACTATTCATCCGAAATTTTGACATGTATTTTTGACCTATTTATGGTTATATTTTGGAACATTTTCAATGCAAAAGTTGTAGATCTCGATCTCAGCTTTCCGACGATATCAAATTCATAGAAATCGGAGTTCGTATGAAAAGGTTACGCCCCAAATACCACAGGCTATCCAAAGAGGATAATTGTATAGTCTCGTCCCGGGACTTAGGGATTTACCGATTGTCTCCAAAGTAATTCCATGAGTATATTTGAGTCTCAACATAATTTATTTTATGTGCTTTCATCCCGTACGTAACCGTACCACTGTTGGCAGTAGTAAAAACTACTGGTCGTTACAAATTCTCCCCTCATTAAATAGGATTCGTCCTCGAATCCTTTTTAAACTTGGGATCTCCCCACTGACCCCCGGGTTCACAGCCTCTCTCCAGACAACCAGCCTTAACTGTCTTATACTCGAAACCATCTTGCTTTACCTGCTAGAACTCTTACTTTCTTGTAAACTAACTCACGCTCGCCTCAGTCTTTCTCTTATCTTGGCTTCTGTTTCATGCTTGGTACTTTTTACTTTAGATCGAGAGGGAACTCATCGTCATGTTTTCATAACTTGCTGATAATTACTTTACACTACGGCCATGTCTAAACTCTTATGGTGTATCAAAGAATCTCACTCCTAGACTTTTCGTTATACTCTACTTGCTCCAGCTCATTTCTTACTTGAGCTATTAATTTCGAAAGGTACTAGGTTCGTTGTTTACATCCACTCATTCTATTACTTGACTGATTAGACTCTCTATATTGATCTATGAGAAGACATATTCTAAGAGTCTTCTTGCTAAGAACTGAAAGCCCTCTTAACTTATTCTGCACCACTATTAGCTAGGCTTTTGCACCTTTACTGACGAACCTTCTATCTCTATAGGTATTCGTGTTTCCTACAACTGGGTTCCTTTACTTTGGCTTGACTTTGGAAAGTATAATATATAAATATATATATATATATATATATATATATGCTATGCTGCTTACCGGTTCTTCGCTACAATTGTCTTGCCTCTGCTTATCTGTATTACTTAGACCTTATAATGCATGGTCAGACTCTTTACGTAGTCTTTGCCTACTATTATCACTTATCAAATGGCTTCGCTGGGAGCTTAACTGTATGTATACTTCTGCGCTTATACTGTTCTTCATACCTTTACTTTCATCGCTACTGCAAGTTTGGTTACAGTGTTCTTTACTGACTTGTTCTTCCAAAGGCTAGTGCTATCTGTTAGGGTTGGTGCTCAGAGTGGCAATCCAGATCGTATTTATGTCTGATTCATGAATACGAGCAATTCTATTTTCCATAATATTACTAATTTAAGGGTAGCACCCTTGTCTTTTATACACTTATTCGATCTAATTACGATTAGATATCTGATTACTATTAGATCAAAACTAAATCTGGTTTAGTGATACGTGTATATTAGACAAAGACCCTAGGATTTACAATGTAGTGCGCAGTTACAACATAATTTGTAATTAACATTGAGAAGCGTACTATAATATGTATATTTAAATAAAGTTCCTGGTCCAGATTTACTAACATGGGTCGGTTAGTAAAATTCGCTGATACCAGTACATGTCGTATATCGTGACTTGGTCCGATGGTTTATGGGAGACTCGTATAGACATGTAGGTGTTTATTTAATAAGACACTGAATGACTCACTGAAGATTTCCTAATAGATGGTACATCAACGTCAATAAGAATCTTCTCGAGTTGAGCGAGCATAGTGGTCCTTCGACTTGAGATACCACAGTGGGATATATGAGTTATCCTCTACACTTTGATGAAAGTCACGTCACCGATCTATTCATGATCAGACCTCCACCTGTTCGTTGGGTGTGGACTGATGCTCATGATATCCAGTGCGTATCAAGATATGATCTGTCAGTTCTGTGTACAGGCATAGGCATCCTCACATATTTATTATCTAGTAAATCCATGACTGTGGTATAACTTCGGAAATCAGTTCCGAGTGTTATTTAGAGATCGTAAATTGAAAGTCGACTATATTATACCGAACGGATTTGATGTTCTCATCTATATCCCATGGTAAATATGGATAGCCTTCGACGAAGGGATTATAGGTATGCAATGACCTAGACTTGCATAGTTTAGCGAGATTATCCGTGGTCGTCATAATCCATGAGTGGGTGGATTATGGACACGAAATTGGATTTCGTGACGGATAAACCTAAACTTAGAGAGTCCCACAATATTAAGTGTACTCGTTGAGCACTTGGGCAACACGATATGAATAATACTGATTATTCATAATACTTCATCGGATTAAGTTAGTTAATTCAGATCGTTTAATCGGTTAAACGATAACACATGTATTAGAGGATTTTGTCCGATAGTAATTATTCTGTATTTTATATTTAATATATAATACGATTAGATACACATTAATTATTCGTCAAATGAGATTTTGATACATGCCATAAATATATATATTTGTTATTTATTGTAAATAAAAATACATATATAAAAATAATTACATTAATTTGATTATTTGGATATTTAATTTGTTAAATATTTAAATGATTATTAATAAACTTTTTTTTTCATAAATGTATGAAATTTGTCCCATTATTTTGGTTATATTGGCATGATTTGATTAGATTTTATTTGTCCAAATTGATTTGTTGAGATAAAGTTTAACTTCATTATTTGATTTAATTTTTTGAGAGGACAATAATGCCCCCCTAATGTCGGTCTCTTCTATTTTAAAAGGGGAAATTTTTCTTCTTCCATTAGAAGCTACCTTGGCCGAAAACTTCAATCCCCAATACTCTCCAATCTTGTTTAATGAAACAAAGAAGAAAGTGAAAGAAAATTCAAGAAAAGCTTGAGCATACTTGAAGATTAAAGGTAATCTTTATATCATTCTTGAGTTAGAAATTTGTTTCTTGTTCTTGAATTTTTTCGAATGGTTATAGGGTTTGTTTTCTTCTTAGAAAATGGGGCTTTAGGATTTGGTGGATGAATTGGAAGGCCATGAAACATGTGTGACAGTATTTTGGTAGATATTATTGTAATATTAGGCCAATTTGATCATTAGATGACATGTTTCCATTCTATAGTATCATGAACACTCTTGTAGTGACTAGAATTGTTCTTGGGTTGTTCATATGTGGTACTCACATAAACTTAACGTCACATACATTTCGACCTTAACATAAAATATAAAAGATTTCGTACTCACATAAACTTAACGTCACATACATTTCGACTCTACACTTTAGTACTGAAACACAACTTTACTATACAATTTTCTGAAACTAAACTTTGCTTGACTAGACTAAATTCATACTCTGACTGGTGGACTCAGACCCACTAGTGACTGCCATCAGTATTCGTCCTCTTGAGCTCGTCCTCCTAGAATACCTGTAAAACAAACACTGAGAGTGGGGGTTAGACCGTTGTACGATCTAAGTGAGTGGACGAAAAATGAAAAACTGTTATAAAAACATTTAGTGCTAAAACAGAAAACTCATGAAAATGGCTTTATAAGAAAATTGATTTATGTCTTAAAACTCTGAGCTTCTTTCTAAAAATCTCTTATAAAACTGTTGTTTCTGGAAACTTTCTTTTCTAAAAGTTCTTTCTGAAAACTATAACTGAAAATTGAAAATTATTTCTGAAATATGTGTCTCTGTCTGAAAAACTTGACGCATGGGGGCGTTACGTATCACCGTCCCCCCATACGCCTAACTAGAGCCAGAAGTGTAAATCCATGACTTTGGGGCGTTACGTATCACCGTCTCCCAAAGCATGCCACTATTGTCTCTTAAACTGGTGGTCTTGAGGCGTTACGTATCGCCGTCCCCCAAGCCACAAAACTAGAACTGAGGGTGCGGATCTATGCTACCACCCAAGCTTTGAAACTAGGGTCTAGGGGCGTTACGTATCGCCATCCCCCTAGCCCTGCTCTAGGATCTGAGGGCGTTACGTATCGCCGTCCCCTCAGTCCTCTACATGTGTGTTGGGGTTGATGCTCAGAGCGCCAATTCCCGGTTGTATTTCTGTTAAATACTTCTGTAAAACATTATTATTATTATGAATAATATATGCAGTTTCTATAATATAATCTATCTTTCTATATGGTAAAGACGTATTGACCCGAGAATGATTAGTCATGATACAGTTGCAAAAGCGTTGCAACGGACATTGAGAAGTATCATGACGTTGTCATTCTCAGACTGTTCCTGGTCAAGGTTTACACTACTTGGTCAGTATAGTAAACCCGTTGAGACCGGTACATGTCGTATACTGGAATATATGATTCCAATGGTTTCTCAATGAACCATTAGTCTTGGAGATTAGTATAGACGTGTAGGTGTTTATAGCGGATAAACACTGAACGACTCACCGAAGATTCTTAATGGATGGTACACCAGCGTCAATAAGAATCTTCTTGGGTTGAGTAGCACTTGTGATTCTTAGACTTGAGATGCCATTGTGGGCACATGAGACATCTTCTACACTTAGACGGCAGTCATGTCACCGATCTATTTAGATCAGACCTCCGCCTGTTCGTTGGGTGTAGACAGATCCTCAGGGTGTCCTATGTGTATCAAGATAGGATCCGTCAGTTCTGTGTATCAGAGCATAGGTAGTCCATATGATTAGCAATCAGATAAAACCATGGGCCCGTGGTAAAGTTTAGAAGCTAGTTCTAAACATTCTTTTGAGATTGCTAATAGAATAGTCGACTGGAAAATCCCGATAGAGATTTGACGTTTATATCTATATCTCTGGGATTTATCCGGATACCTGTGACGGAGGAATTATACATTTGCCATGACCTCGACCTGTATGGTTCAGCGAGATTATCTGTGATCGTCATAATCTACGGGTGGATAGATTATGGACACAAAAAATTTGATTTCGTGACGGATATATACCTGAATCTAGAGAGTCTCAATAATGAAACATACTCGTAGAGCACTAGAGCAACATTAATAAATAATATTGATTATTTATAAAGTCGTTTAAAGGTTAAACGCAATATACGTGCTAAAGAGACTAGATAGTCATTTGCTTAATTTTTGTGTATTTACATTTAATACTTGATTAATTTAAATACACATTAATAATAGTCAAAATGAGTTATTTGACTTATATCCTAAATGAATATATGTTTTTAATATTTAATGTAAATATTATACATATATTTAATATATTTGTATTTGATTAATTAATTAATTAATTAATTGTTAAATGATTAAATTAATAAAATATAAAAATATCTTATATTAGGATTTAAAGTAAATGATGTTAGTTGCAATTGTTGACTTAAATAAATATCTATAAAGTAGTTTTAGATATTTGTATTAAGATAACAAATGCATTGAAATGAATTTGAAATGAAAAATTTGGTATATACTTGTTATGAATTTCGGCCAAGGCAAAATATTGTCCAAGTATATATTGTTTTCATTTTCTTTTCATTTGGTTAACCTAATACACTTTACAAGAAAAACACCATTAAAGAAAACAAAGAAAGCAAGTGAAGGAGAAAAGGAAAAAAACTCAAAGAAAAGCTTGGATTTTGTAAGTTTTTCAAACGTACTATTAGAAAGGAATTTGTTCCTTAGGATCTAGGCAACATCTTGTGATGTTCTTAAGTTATTCTTTCATTATTCTTGTGTTTTGGATGATGGAATTTTGGTTGAAAGTGGTTGAGCATGTGTGATGAAAGAAAGCTTGTAACTATTGTAGTTATATAATCATTCTTTAAGGTTTTTTGAAACCATGATGCATATAAAGTTTCATGTTGATTGGATATCATTTGGATGTGTCTTGAAGCATGAAAGTGCAAAATGCACAAATTTGAACCTTAGTGAGGCTCTCGGCCTTGGTGTGAGAATTTGGGGATTTTGGTTGTTTTGGTGTTTTGAGCATCATAAGTTCATCTTAGAAATGATTTAGAATCATTCAAAATTGATTAGATAAATTTCGGACTAAAATGGACAAAAATACAAAGCAAGGGTATTTTGGTAAATTCACTTGAATATGATTCATTTGAATTTTATTTCATAATTGATTATTGGAATATTAAATAAATATGTTTATTTAATTAATCCGAGAAAATTTTTGAAATCTGAAAATCGGATTTTCACCGCTTCCGCTGCGCTACCGGATTCACCCCCTAAAAACCCCTACAAAATGGTATCAGAGCGAGTCTGATTCTAGGCCACCTAAATGATTAGCCTTCATTGAATCAATGTTTAATCATGTTTTCTAGACTTATGCATGCTTATTAGGATCTAAATTGGTTAGATTTAGGGTGTATGACACTTAGCGGAAAATCCCTAAATAATAAGGTTTGAATGTAATTTTTATATTTGATGCATGTTATATGGTCCGTCTTGTCAATACGGTTTATGAATAATTCTTTGTGACTACATCCGAGACCGTGCCTCTGCTGTGAGGATGTAGCCGATAAAGATTTATTTATACCGGATGTATATCAGATACTAGGTAAATTCAAGTAAAAGCGGAATTCTGAGCGTGCCCTAGCTGTCAGGATTACGTAAGTAACTTGAGTTTATCTATTGACGAGTTTAACCTTGGTACGTCTCCTTGTGGGCCTGCCTTCGCAGCGACAACGAGAAACGGCCAGGACCGGATACTTAGGAGTCATTAGTGAATGATTGACAAATGAGTTGTCTACCTGATGAATATACGTAGGCGAGACCGTGCCTCTGCTGTGAGCCGAAATATATTCACGGGATCCACTTTTCACTATTAGTATTTAATTTAATTATTAAATATTTGTATTCTGTTTTTGGATTACAGTATTGCATGATTTAGTGGGAGGGGCATATTAGATTAAAAATCCATGATCTAGTTTATGCTTTTGATATTATATGAAACTGCTTTATTTTTGCTAACCGTTTTTCGTGATCTATATGATAGATTGGCGATGGCGGCACAATCCACAAATCAGTTTGCGCGTATGCTTGATGCGAACAAACTGAAAGGCGCTGAGAACTTTGCAGACTGGGAATTGGATTTGAGGATTGTCCTCGATTCGAAAAGCTGGGTTATGTTCTTGAGGGTCCGTTGCCCCTTGCAGTGGGTGCGGATGCTTCGGAGGAGGAACGCCAAGTTTTTGAAACTTGGAAGGATGATGATTTAAGGGTTAAATCATACATCCTTAGTTCACTGTCTCCGAAACTCAAGCAACAGTACTATGGTATGTTAGATTCCTATAGTATGATGACGCGATTGAGACAATCGTTTGAGAACCAGGAACAAGTGATTGTTCACAAAGTCGCCATGGAACTGTTCCATGCGCGTCTGGATGAGGGGCAGAGTGTTAGCCCACATGTTCTTCAGATGATCGATTTGATCGATCAATTGAGGCAACATAATCTCATCTTGAATGACATTCTCGGTAGGAGTGTCATCTTGGTTCACTACCAGCTTCATTTCGCCAGTTCGTGATGTACTTCAACATGCACGGGACTGTCTGTACCTACCAGGAGCTACATAGGATGTTGCTCACGGCAGAAGAGGACCTTAAGAAGGGAGTACCGACTCGCCCTCCTAAACTACTTCTCTTTCGGCTTCTTCCCAAGGATGGTCCAAGGGAAAGAACAAGAAAGGCAAGAAGAAGAAGAAGGCTTTTGGTCCTCAACAACAGGCGAAGATTGCAAAGCCCAAAGGGCTTCTGAAGACAAATGCCACCACTGCGGCAAAGTCGGGCACTGGAAAAGGAACTGTCCTGATTACATTGCCCAAGTGAGGAGAGACAGAGCTTCTACATCAGGTACTTTTATTTTTCCAGTTATTGATTTATCTTTGGCTTGTGAAGCCGTTACATCCAGCTGGATTTTAGATTCTGCTTGTCCCATTCACATTTGCAATTCGTTGCAGGTGCTGAAGGAAAGTAGGAAACTGAAGCCTGGAGAGATGCAGTTGCGGTTCGGGAGTGGAGACTCTTTGGATGCAGTTGCAGTGGGAGTATGCGAGATCTCATTGCCGAATGGACACTTTTGTTATATGACTGTCATTTTGTACCGGGATGTGTCGCTAATATTATATCACTTTTTGTATTAGATACAGAAGGCTTTTGTATTAATATTAAGAATAGTTCTTTGTATTTATATGATAAAAATAATATTCAGATCCTTTGTTGTCCAAACCAGCATGGTCATTATACATTGCAAACTTCAAAAGATATATTAAATACTGGAGTTAATAAACGTAGTTTACCTGTAATTAATAATACTGAACTTTGGCATATGAGACTTGGTCACATTGGCGTTAAACGCCTTACCCAATTGGTTAGGAATGGTTTGATATCAGATCTTACCATTGAATCCTATCCAACTTGTGAATCCTGTATTCAGGGTAAGATGACCAAAGCCCCATTTTCTGGTGTTGGACACCGCGCCACTAACTTACTGGAACTCGTACATTCTGATGTATGTGGTCCACTAAGTCAAACTGCTCACAGTGGTTATTCGTACTTCGTTACCTTTACCGATGATTTATCACGGTACGGTTATGTGTATTTGATGCGACATAAATCGGAAACCTTTGAAAAGTTCAAAGAGTTCCGAAATGAAGTAGAAAAACAAACTGGTAAATATATTAAATGCCTTCGATCAGATCGAGGCGGTGAATATATGAGTGGTGAGTTCATGGATTATATGAAGGAGAATGGGATTCTCGCTCAATATACTCCTCCAGGTACACCACAGCACAATGGTGTATCTGAAAGGAGAAATCAGACTTTATTGGATATGGTCCGATCGATGTTGAGTTTCACAGATTTGCCCTATTACTTATGGGGCTACTCTCTCTTAACAGCCGCACATCTTTTGAATAAGATTCCTTCAAAGGCTGTTCCTACGACACCGTATCAGATATGGTTCGGTAGGAGACCAAATCTTAATTATTAAGGTTTGGGGTTGTCCTGCCTATGTCAGGGTGACTCAGCAAGATAAGCTTTCGCCTCGAGGGCAAAAGTTTAGGTTTGTTGGATATCCTTCGAATACGAGGGGATATCTGTTCTATGATACCGAGCATCGAAATGTGTTCGTAGCTCGCTTCGCAAAATTTCTAGAAGTAGAATTTTTGTCAGAAGGTGGTAATCATAGACAGGTTGAGCTTGCTGAAGTCCAACCTGAAAAACAACGAACCAAATGAGGAACCTGAAGTTCAAGTAGATGAAGGACCTTCAACACACACACTCCGTAGGTCGGAAAGGGTATCTAGACCTCCTGAACCCTTGTATTTGATACAAGAAAAGAGTCTGGATGTTCTCTTAGTTGAAGAGACAGATCCTTTCACCTATAGAGAATCGATGTTGGACATCGACTCCGTGAAATGGCAAAGTGCCATGAAATCCGAGATAGACTCAATGCATGAAAATCAAGTTTGGGACTTGATTCCGCTTCCGAAGGAATTGTTCCTATCGGTTGTAAATGGGTTTACAAGAGGAAGCGCGGGCCTGACGGTAAGGTTGAAACTTACAAGGCCCGACTGGTAGCAAAAGGTTACACGCAGCGACCTGGCGTCGACTACGATGAAACTTTTTCGCCGGTAGCAATGCTTAAGTCTATCCGGATTTTGCTTTCTATAGCTGCGTATCATGACTACGAGATTTGGCAAATGGATGTCAAAACGGCTTTTCTAAATGGATTTCTTGATGAAGAAATCTATATGGAACAGCCGGAAGGTTTCACATCCAGCGAAACCTCGGGTATGGTATGTAAGCTTAAGAAGTCCATTTATGGACTTAAACAAGCTTCACGAAGTTGGAATCTTCGATTCGATGAGATTATTAGATCGTCTGGTTTCTCAAGAATTCGGAAGAATCCTGTGTGTATCAGAAGGCCAGTGGGAGCATGGTCGTATTTTTAGTCCTATATGTTGATGACATCCTAATCATTGGGAATGATTTAGGTATGTTGCAAAGCGTCAAAGCGTACCTCTGTAAGAATTTCTCCATGAAGGACCTGGGAGAAGCTTCCTATGTTTTAGGGATAAAACTCTATAGAGATAGACAAAGGAGGCTGATTGGGTTATCCCAATCAACGTACATAGATAAGATCTTGGAACGGTATAACTTTGGTAACTGTAAGACAGCAAACATACCGTTCAGACATGGGATTCATCTTTCTAAGAAGATGTGTCCACAAACAGAAGATGAGAAGGTTAGAATGTCTAACCAACCTTATGCTTCATGTTTGGGTAGCATAATGTATGCCATGTTATGTACGAGGCCTGATATCAGTTTCGCTGTTAGCGTAACTAGTCGATATCAGTCCAATCCAGGTAATGACCATTGGATGGCCATTAAACATATCCTAAAGTATCTTAAAGGTACTAAGGATAAGTTAATATTTATGGAGGAAACGAACTGCAGGTTAATGGGTATACAGACTCCGATTTCCAATCGGATCCCGATGATAGAAAGTCTACATCTGGATTTGTCTTTACCCTTAACGGAGGTGCAGTTTGTTGGAAGAGTTCCAAACAGGGATCGACAGCTGATTCCACCACTGAGGCGGAATATATTGCAGCTTCTGAAGCTGCAAAAGAGGCTGTGTGGATAAAGAACTTTATCACAGAATTGGGAGTTGTCCCAAGTATCGAGAATGCGATTCCGTTATACTGTGATAATACTGGAGCCATTGCGCAAGCAAAGGAACCGAGGGCGCATCAGAAGTCGAAGCATGTGGAACGCAAGTACCACATCATTCGAGAGATCGTGTCGCGAGGGGATATTGTCGTGTGCAAGGTACCGAGTGAAGATAATGTAGCAGACCCGCTGACGAAGGCCATACCTCCGAAGCTGTTTGATAAACACGTGGAGTCGATGGGTATTAGATACAATCGATATTGGCACTAGAGCAAGTGGGAGATTTTGTTGGGGTTGGTGCTCAGAGCGCCAATTCCCGGTTGTATTTCTGTTAAATACTTCTGTAAAACATTATTATTATGAATAATATATGCAGTTTCTATAATATAATCTATCTTTCTATATGGTAAGACGTAATGACCCGAGAATGATTAGTCATGATACAGTTGCAAAAGCGTCGCAACGGACATTGAGAAGTATCATGACGTTGTCATTCTCAGACAGTTCCTGGTCAAGGTTTACACTACTTGGTCAGTATAGTAAACCCGTTGAGACCGGTACATGTCGTATACTGGAATATATGATTCCAATGGTTTCTCAATGAACCATTAGTCTTGGAGACTAGTATAGACGTGTAGGTGTTTATAGCGGATAAACACTGAACGACTCACCGAAGATTCTTAATGGATGGTACACCAGCGTCAATAAGAATCTTCTTGGGTTGAGTAGCACTTGTGATTCTTAGACTTGAGATGCCATTGTGGGCACATGAGACATCTTCTACACTTAGACGCAGCAGTCACTCACCGATCTATTTAGATCAGACCTCCGCCTGTTCGTTGGGTGTAGACAGATCCTCAGGGTGTCCTATGTGTATCAAGATAGGATCCGTCAGTTCTGTGTATCAGAGCATAGGTAGTCCATATGATTAGCAATCAGATAAAACCATGGGCCCGTGGTAAAGTTTAGAAGCTAGTTCTAAACATTCTTTTGAGATTGCTAATAGAATAGTCGACTGGATAATCCCGATAGAGATTTGACGTTTATATCTATATCTCTGGGATTTATCGGATACCTGTGACGGAGGAATTATACATTTGCCATGACCTCGACCTGTATGGTTCAGCGAGATTATCTGTGATCGTCATAATCTACGGGTGGATAGATTATGGACACAAAATTTGATTTCGTGACGGATATACCTGAATCTAGAGAGTCTCAATAATGAAACATACTCGTAGAGCACTAGAGCAACATTAATAAATAATATTGATTATTTATAAAGTCGTTTAAAGGTTAAACGCAATATACGTGCTAAAGAGACTAGATAGTCATTTGCTTAATTTTTGTGTATTTACATTTAATACTTGATTAATTTAAATACACATTAATTAATAGTCAAAATGAGTTATTTGACTTATATCCTAAATGAATATATGTTTTTAATATTTAATGTAAATATTATACATATATTTAATATATTTGTATTTGATTAATTAATTAATTAATTAATTGTTAAATGATTAAATTAATTAAAATATAAATATCTTATATTAGGATATTTAAAGTAAATGATGTTAGTTGCAATTGTTGACTTAAATAAATATCTATAAAGTAGTTTTAGATATTTGTATCAAGATAACAATGCATTTGAAATGAATTTGAAATGGAAAATTTGGTATATACTTGTTATGAATTTCGGCCAAGGCAAAATATTGTCCAAGTATATATTGTTTTCATTTTCTTTTCATTTGGTTAACCTAATACACTTTACAAGAAAACACCATTAAAGAAAACAAAGAAAGCAAGTGAAGGAGAAAAGGAAAAACTCAAAGAAAAGCTTGGATTTTGTAAGTTTTTCAAACTTACTATTAGAAAGGAATTTGTTCCTTAGGATCTAGGCAACATCTTGTGATGTTCTTAAGTTATTCTTTTCATTATTTCTTGTGTTTTGGATGATGGAATTTTGGTTGAAAGTGTTGAGCATGTGTGATGAAGAAAGCTTGTAACTATTGTAGTTATAATCATACTTAAACCATTAAGCCCATACTTGGCCCAACCAAGCCCATTAAGCCAAAATATAACTTTACAAGCCTAATTCCAAATTAAGCCCAATTAATTAAATTACAAAATCCAAATTTCACAATTAAATTAATCTAAAGTGTATAGCCATAATTAATTAACCAAATTAACATTTCTAAAACACCAATTTACATAATTAATTATGTTATTCATCATCAACACATGTCCAACATTATTGAATCAAAAAATCAAGTCATTTTCCATGCTTCAACTCACGACAATTAGGGTATTTTTGTCCAATTCCGATTTCAATCCAATTGAATCCTAAATCAACATTCCCAAGTCTTTCAAACTCATCCAAAGATTCAAAAAACAAAAAATCACCATGACATTTAGGGCACCAACTTTCGGCCAAGCCAATAATTTGGGGAAAATTTGATCCAATTCAATTTTCATCAAATTGATCATGCATAACACTATGTTATCATCATTTAAGCATCTCAAACAATCAATTTCATCCAAACATGCTCAAATCAATTTTACCCAATTTTTACCCTAAATATTTTTCATGCTCAAACTAGGCTCAAGATACCATTGTTGGGTTTCTAATATAGTCCCAAGATCATTCAAGCAATGAAAATTAGTGAATACAATAAAGAAGTATGGCGAAATCATACTTATAATGATCGGATTTGCGATGCGTCGAACATAAATTTTTTTTTGCTCCATTGATTTTCGATCATCATCCATTTGAGTGCTCCAAGCTCCAAGCTTTGTAAATGGTGATTCCATGCTCGAGGGTTTGTTTCCCATCACATTTGGATGACTCTTTAGTGTGCTAGCACCTTAGAAAATTTGCCACAAATCTTCCCGAAGGCTTCTTGTAGTTCTCGGCATTGAGAAGAACAAAGGAGAGAAAACTACCCAAGGCCGAAAATGGAGGGAGAGAGGAGAAGAGTTGTGTTGGTTTGTTATGTTATCTAATACACAAAATTTGAAATTCAAATACCAAAAATAATTAAATGGTAAATGTCTTTCAACCATCACATTTGAGTGTTTCACACTCAAGCATCATCCAACAACTTCCATCACAATAAAGTGATAAAGTTCACTAGTGATGTGACGCTTGATGTGACTTGTGGGCCGCACTTGAATTTGAAATGCGAGTGGGCCCGCAAACACTCCTGGGCTCGGGTTCGCTAATTCCGAATTAACGAATTTTTCGTTGCGACGTAATTAAATCAAATTTAATTAAATAATTATGCCTAGCAAAATTACTATTCACGTCGCTAGCGAATTAATTCTAAATTAACTCGTTCGCCCGAATTAAAATCTAATTTTAATTCCGCGTCGAAATCCAATTTCGTATAATATATCAAATATATTATTTTATCGATTAATTCCAAATTAATCGTTCTCTCTATTTTAAATAATATTTTATCCCAGATAAAATATCTGTAATTAATCCCAATTAATTTTCTCTCTAATAATTAATCCTAGATTAATTATGTGCGAGTCATACGTCATCGGTGAATCTTCGGGAAGCGAGCCATGAGATCCCCGGATATGTTGGCAGTAAATCCGGTCATCGGACTATCCGAACACGTACGTACCTAGTACTACGTTTTTACCGATTTACAAGACATGGTTGGCTTCTAGCAAAGCACCGTGCCTACCCAATTCTCCAGAAATATTCTTAAAGGAATATGTGATCTATATTAGGCGTAGTATACGTAGTATTGCGTATTGCGATCCAGTATCGGATGTCACGTGCTAGGCCTGTGACTGGAATTGTGTGTGCCCCGTAAGAAGCATATATCAGATCTCTGGTAACTAGTCTCTATAATCGGATAAACATGACCTAGTCATAATATCCCGATAGCTACAGCATATAAGAGCACCAGTTCCGTATCCTACGTGATCATCATCTCCACTATGACTAGAGTGATACTTCCATCTTGACTCACACCCATCACACCCAATACACTACGATTCTCAATATACCCAGAAGAGGCGTACACAGAACCGGTTAAAGTCCTGGATGACCAAAACCAAAGTATATTGATTGTCGCAAGTATTAGCGGTGCAAGTCTCAGGTTATGACCAAATACACCTACCCTGATTCGGACTCCCAGACACGCAATCATACTACCAATGGGATTCCGAGGGGTCTATCCAGAGCGAAGCTGTTTCTGTACCATCGGTAAACACAACCTCCTATTACACTTGCATGAGTATCCAATACCCAAATATATGAGAACTATGATGTTATGCTCCCACAACGCGCACAAGTGCAATACTAGTCTATTCCGCATTATCGATGTCCAATCTCGATAATACTCTGACTAAGGATGTTTTAATGATTAAACCTTCGTGGATTGATACTGTCTCATATCATCTCAATCCGGAACTAATCATATGGACCTTTTATCATTTATATATCCCGGTAATCTAATTACAAATGATAAAAGAACAATTTCCTTTGTCACATAGTTAATTTGTACAACAACACCATGTTCTGTACAAATAGTGATGCTATGGGTCATAATTGTCCAACAATTAGAAGGGAAAGGGCAATTTTGGAAATTGTTGTAAATTAGAATTTATTAAATTGGACCTGCGTGTCCAGCCTTATCTCTCGATTCTTTGTAATTCTCTTCTCACCTAATTCCCCTCAATTTTAATGAGGTTTCTTCAATTGTATTATGTAATTGGGTAGAACTTAGAATAATGCTAGTCGGGGAGAGGAAAGTGAGTGATTTGTTCTACGAATAATTTGTGAGATATCCATCCGCATATCATTATTAATTTATTTACCGCTCCTTATTATGCTGTTAGAATGCATGCTTAAGGGTGTATGATGAGACCTAATCAAAGATAATAAATTGGTTGCCAATTTACACGGAAAACCCTCAAAAAATATTAAGCATTTTCCTTCCATTGAGTGATTCATTCTCAAGATCCAAGATTGGCACTGGTTTGTTGGCCAAAGTCAAGACCTTTGTCCATCGCGGATGTGTTTGAATCATGAAGGCTTTGTTCCATATCGTATGTCTTGTCCAAGTCGTGATTTGTTGGCCAAAGTCAAGATCACTTCTTGTCCATCGACATCGATTACGAAGCTTTCCAAAGTCAATGGGTTCCGCTTAACTGGAATCATTAAGCTTGTTGTGCCAAAGCCAAGGCTTAGTTTATTCAGAGGAAAAAAGTTATGAAAATATATGGGATATATTGGCATATATATTGTATATATGTTTCGGACTTGGAGGTCCACCTACCGGATCTAGGAATTGGATGAGATCCAATTGATCTTAGAGATCTACCTAGTTAAATATCATACAACTTGTTTGCCAAAGTCAAGGTTGTGTGTTATTTAACGGGATCCTAGCCCACTAGGAAACTAGGTTTCCCGAGTACTCAATAGAGGGTTAGAGGCTCGCTGAAAAATAGTGGGAGGCTAGTATTGAATTTGCAATTTCATTCAAATACTTAGCTTTACGCGCTTTCAAATTATTTCGTCAATTATATTTATTAGTTGGACTAATATTTTATTATTTTTCTTGTAACAGTTAGACTGTACCCATATATCGTTAATTGAATAGTTTGACTATTGCAATTAAGATGACAGGAAAGTTGAGCATTAGAGATATTATCATGGGCGACAATGTCTTTAATGGCGCGAACTTTCAAGACTGGGACATGAATCTCAGGATTGTCCTGGGATCCAAGAAGTTGCTCTACACTATAGAGAGACCTCTTGGGCCTAAGCCTAGATCTGATCAGATAGTTGAGTTAGAGCTTTGGAAGACTCATAGCGATGACAACTTTACTGCTCAATCTATAATGCTTGCTGCTATGACTCAACAATTCCGTCGTCAGAACAAGGGATTGGATCCCTATCAGATGATGGCAAAGTTGCATGATCTTCATCGATCTAATCTTAGATCGCAGAGATATGAGTTACATAAGAAGCTCTTTCGCGCTCGCATGTCAGAGGGTAAATCTGTCGAGCACCATGTGTCGTAGATGATTGCTGACATTGAACAGTTGGGACATCTGGGCATAGTCTTCGAGGCTGAGACTTCTATAGATTTGATCTTACAGTCTCTCCCCGACAACTAAAGTAGGTTCATCATGAAATACAATATGATGAACCAAGACCAAACTCTTGGAGAGTTGATGTCAACACTGCGCGAAGTAGAAAAAGAGTTCCTAAAGAGCAAGAAGCGCGAGGCGCACTTCGCTTCAACATCTCAGTCTTCGAGGGCTTGGCCTAAGGCGACTGGTGGTGTAAAGAAGAAGAATAAGAAGAAAGGCAAGGCCAAATCGTCAAAACCTTCTGGAAGGGTAATGACAAATCCCAAGATGTATGTCTGCAGTGCGGGAAGCGGGGTCACTGGAAGCGTGACTGCCGCAAGTACAAGGCACACATGAAGGAAATCAAAGCGGGTAAGACACCGGCTTCATGTATGTTTGTTATAGAATAAACATGTCTACTACTAGTTTTAAAAATTGGTTTTTGATTCTGGTTGTAGTACTCATATGACGTCTGCGGATCTTGTTTATTAGGCAAAATGCCTAAATCAACTTTTAACGGTAAATGTGCACGTGCCACCGAACTGGTAGCCCTCGTTCATAGTGACGTTTGTGGGCCCATGTCTAGCCAGGCTAGAGGTGGATATGAATACTTCGTAACCTTTACAGATGATGCATCGCGTTATGGTTATGTGTATCTTATGAGACACAAGTCGGAAACCTTTGAGAAATTCAAAGAGTTTCGACACGAATTAGAAAAACAGACCGGCAAAAGTATTAAGACATTACATTCGGACCGTGGTGGTGAATACTTAAGCAATGAGTTTCTTGATTACTTGAAAGAATATGGTATTCTTTTACAATGGACTCCTCCCGTAACACCGCAATTAAAAGGTGTGTCCGAACGGAGAAACCGAACTTTGTTAGACATGGTAAGGTCTATGATGAGTCGCACAGAGCTACCCATTTCCTTCTGGGGATATGCATTGAACAGTGCAATACTTATTTTGAATAAGGTTCTGTCAAAGTCTGTTCAACAGACTCCGTATGAAATATGGACAGGAAAGAAACCGGGTTTCTCATTCCTGAAGATTTGGGGATGCTGGGCATACGTCAAACGTTTGGAAGGTACCAAACTTGAACCCAAATCGGATAAATGCCTATTTGTAGGATATCCTAGGGAAACCAAAGGATATTACTTCTATCACCCACAAGAGAACAAAGTATTTGCTGCTCTACATACGGTTTTCCTTGAGAAGGAATTCCTAAATGCAGTGGTAAGTGAGAGGAAAGTATAACTCGAAGAAAATCGGAGTGATACTGTTCCTGGCATAGAATCCTTAACGGAATATGAACAGTTCATCAGGGATGAAATTGTACCACAATCTTCGAATACACAAGAACCGCGTAGGTCAGAGAGAGTCAGAAAACAATCTGAGAGGTATGGGTTTCTGATCTCACCTCATGTAGATATCAATCTTATTGAGGATAACGAACCGACTACATATAAGGAAGCGATACAAGATATCGATTCCGCTTTATGGAAAGAGGCCATGAAGTCCGAAATGGATTCCATGTACACCAACCAAGTTTGGACACTGGTTGATGCACCCGAAGGCGTAAAGCCTATTGGTTGTAAATGGGTCTTCAAGAAGAAGACCGACATGTATGGAAATGTATAAACGTACAAAGCTCTGCTTGTAGCGAAAGGGTATCGTCAATGATATGGTGTCGATTACGACAAAACTTTTTCACCCGTTGCTATGATAAAATCCATTCGGATAATGCTTTCTATTGCTACATATTTTGATTACGAGATATGGCAGATGGACGTCAAAATCACTTTCCTTAACGGAAACCTTTTGGAGGATGTTTATATGCAACAACCTGATGGTTTTATCGTAACTAGACTTGCAAATAAGGTTTGTAAGTTAAATCGATCCATTTATGGATTGAAGCAAACATCGCGTTCTTGGAACCAACGTTTTGATGAGATCATAAAAGAATATGATTTCGTTCAAAACGAAGATGATTCTTATGTATATAAGAAGGTTAGTGGGAGCGTACTGACATTCATTATCCTTTACGTTGATGATGTATTGCTTATTGGCAATGACATTCCCATGCTACAATCGGTGAAAGCTTGGCTTTCATTAAAATTCTCCATGAAGGATCTGGGAGAAGCAGCCTTTATTCTAGGAATAAAGATCTACCGGGATAGATCTAGAAAGCTGCTTGGACTCTCCCAAGCATGTACATTGACAAAGTGTTGAAGAGATTCAACATAGATCAGTCCAAGAGGGGACTGTTGCCAGTGTCACATGGCGTCACTCTATCTAAGGACATGTGTCCTAAAACTCAAGATGAGAGAGACAACATGAGTCGGATCCAGTTCGCCTCGGCAGTCGGATCAATCATGTATGCCATGATATGTACGCGACCTGATGTCTCGTATGCTTTGAGCATGTGTAGTCACTATCAGGCCGATCCATGTGATGGTCACTGGATGGTGGTTAAGAATATCCTTAAGTATTTTAGACGAACTAAGGATGCTTTCTTAATTTATGGAGATGGAGAACTTGAGGTAATTGGGTATACCGATGCAAGTTTCCAAACCGATAAAGATGACTGTAAGTCGCAATCCAGATACATATTTTGTTTGAATAACGGAGCAGTAAGCTTGAAATCTTCTAAGCAAGAGACTGTTGCCGATTCAACAACAGAAGCGGAGTACATTGCTGCAGCTGAAGCAGCAAAAGAGGCAGTTTGGATCCGTAAATTAACGGGGCTATAGCGCAGGCTAAGGAATCGCGGTCTCATCAACGATCTAAGCATGTTCTTCGACGTTTCCACATGATTCGTGAGATCATACATCGTGGCGATGTGAAGATCGAGAAGGTCGCACCAGAGGACAACATAGCAGATCCGCTGACGAAAGCTATTCCTCAATAAAAATTTGAGCGACATGTACATAGTTCAGGTGTTAGATGCTTGGGTGACGGGCTATAGGCCAAGTGGGAGATTGTTGGACAATTATGACCCATAGCGTCACTATTTGTAAAAGACATTGTGGTTTTTGTACAAATTAAATATGTGAAAATGGAAATTGCATTTTATCATTTTGTAATTTGATTACTTAAATATATAAATGATAAAAGTCCTTATGATTAGTTCCGGATTATAAGATATGAGACAATATCAATCATAAAGGTTTAATCATTAAATATCCATAGTCGTAGTATTATCGAGACTGGACATCGATAATGCGGAATAGACTAGTATTGCACTTGTGCGTGTTATGGAAGCGTAACAACATAGTTCTCATATATTTATGTATTGGATACTTATGCAAGTGTGATAGGAGGTTGTGTTTACCGATGGTACGGAAACAGCTTCGCTCTGGATAGACCTTTCAGAATCCCATTGGTAGTATGACTATGTGTCTATGGGAATCCGTTTCAGGGTAAGTGTATTTGGTCTTAACCTGAGACTTGCATCGCTAGTACTTGCGACAATCAATACGCTTTGGTTTTGGTCGTCCGGACTTTAACAGGTTCTGTGTATGCCTCTTCTAGGTTTATTGAGAATCGTAGTGTATTAGGTGTGATGTCAATATGGAAGTATCACTTCAGTCATATGGAGATGATGATCACGCATGGATACAGAACTGGTACTCTAATGTGTTGCAACCATCGGGATAATATGACAAGGTCATGATTATCCGATTAAAGAGACTAGTTGCTTGTGATCCGATATATGCTTCGTACAGGGCATACACTATTCCAGGCCCAGGCCTTGCATGTGACATCCGATACTGGATCGCAATACACAATACTACGTATACTACGCCTGAAAAAGATTAAATATTCCTTTAAGAATATTTCTGGAGAATTGGGTAGGCACGGTGCTTTGCTAGAAGCCAACCATGTCTCGTAAATCGGTAAGAACGTAGTACGAGGTACTCACGTGTTCAGATAGTCCGACGACCGGATTTACTACCAACATATCCAGGGATCTCATGGGTCGCTTCCCTAATATTCACCGATGATGTATGATTCGAACATAATTAATCTATGATTAATTACGGAGAGATTTTATCTGGGATAAAATATTATTTGAAGCGAGAGAACGATTAATTTTGAATTAATCGATAAAATAATATATTCGATATATTAAATGAAATTAGATTTCATAACGGAATTAAAATTAGATTTTAATTCGGGCAAACGAATTAATTTAGAATTAATTCGCGAGCAACGTGAATAGTAATTTTGCTAGGCATAATTATTTAATTAAATTTGATTTAATTACGTTGCAACGGAAAGTTCGTTAATTCGGAATTAACGAACCTGAGCCCGGGAGTGTTTGCGGGCCCACTCGAATTTTGAATTCAAGTGGGGCCCCCAAGTCACATCAAGTCACATCACTAGTCAATCATTTACCTTTATGGTGATGAAAGTTAGTGTAAGAATTGATGGAAACTTGTTTTACACTCAAATAGATAAGGTGATGGACTTTTACCAATTATTAGATTTTGGTATATCATTTGATTTTTTGAATATCAAATATACAAGTCAACAAAAATCACTCCATCTTGCTCTCTCTCTTTCACGCCCATTGAGAAAAAAATTTCCTCTCCCATTTTTTCCTCCTTGGCCGAATACTACTAAGGAAGAAAAATGATTTTGTTGCAAAATCCCCATTGCTAGCACATCAAAGGAATCATTCAAGGTGATAGGGAAACCATTCCCAAGAGCTTGGAATCTCAAATCTCAAAGCTTGGAGCTTGGATACATCATTCAAAGAGGAGCTTGGAGGAACTTCTCAAAGCAAAATTTTGTTCTACACACATCCTACATCCGATCGTTGTAAGTATATTTCCGTTATACTTCTTCTTGTATTCACATGATTTTATGCTTAAATTGATCTTGGGATGACCTTAAATACCCAAAGTTAAGACACCCATACAGACTTAATAACTCGGATTTCAGATATATATATATTTTTTCTAACATCTTCGATCCATGTAGCGAGCTTTGGGCCAGTGACTCCCAAACCAGTTGGTTTTAGGGCACTAAGTGTTAAAACACTCATACTGACTTAATAACTCGGATCTTAGATGCCAATTTTTTTTATCCCATCGTTTTTTAGATGCTTCCTCCAATTAAACTAGAGCACTGAATATTACAAACTCGTCAATTACAACTCATGTCCGTATGTTACTATGTATATTGATAATACTTGTCAACTGAACATATGAAGATTCATTTTAATAAGTTTTATGGAGAAATCACAAATTAAATAATTCAAAAGGAAATAAACAAAAATTAACTTGTTTTGAAATAGGTTGAGATACGTCTCAGGAGTGGAAATTCCTTACACAGCTATCTCACACCAATTTCACCTGAGTAATCAAATTAAAAACACAAAAACACAAAATAATTTTTTGAATTTTTCATTTTTTTTTTAATTTTTCGAAAATTTTGGACTAAAAATAACGCAATAAAAACAAGATACTAGTCAACTATTTCCCTTCCCCAAACCTAAATGAGACATTGTCCCCAATGTCTTAAAAATAAAAGAAGAGTTTAGAAACAGTACCTGGTTAGCTGATATTCTACATCTAAATGAAGAATTAAATATTAAGATCCAGATTTATCCGACGCTTCTTACTACGATCATTATCGGACCAGTTTATCTTGGAAAGGATATGGTCAATTTATGGTTCAAAGGCTAAGATTTGGTCAATTAAATCCTGGGCAGTTCTGGCAGTAAAAATGTGTTCTTTTAAAGGTTTTGACACGAACCCATTTCTCCGGGCATCATTAAGAAATACACAAAGAAAATCATAAAATCCATTAACGTTAAATAGTCCAATCGGTTTCTGGTGTACGTTCAAGTTCGCCCAAGATAGTACTGTAAAAATTTCCTCCATCGTGCCCAAGCCACCTGGCAAAGCAATAAAAGCATCAGCACGATTAATCATTTCCACCAGTCGTTCAGACATACCTGGCACGATCAATTCTTCTCAGTTTGATGGTCCTATAAGATTCACCTCCGCCAAAGGTTTTTGGATGATTCCCAAGACTTGACTGCCTCTATCTTGTACGGCCTTTGAAACGATCCCCATTAGTCCAAGATTGCCACCGCCATATACTAGGTGCATATACTTTTCGGCAATGACTCGACCCAATTCTTGTGCTGCCGCTACGTATTGTGTCTTAGTACCAACACTAGCACCACAAAAGATACAAATGTTTACAACTCGTCTTCTTGAAGTGGCTTCCATTTTTATGTATTTTTTTCTCAGCTCTAGATGCCGTCAAAAGTGCAATGATAAGTTGAATTTATAGAACCTGAAAAAGGGTGAGTAACAATAGTACTAGTATCTTCCAAATGACGATTAGTAGCAAAACAGTAAATTGTGAAAGGTAAAAAAGGTCTGGATCCTATTGGAGAAAATAAAGAAAACAACAAAATAATTCACAATTATTAGATAAATACAAAGAAAATAATATTTACAATAAAGTAAATGCTTGATTGACGTCTATACGTCAGGGACAAGCTTCCCATCCAATTTTCTTATAAATTGGCAAACATGGTCTTTTTGAGTTAGATTCATTAGACTTAACCGTTGTCTTTCTTTTCGAAATTGTGTATATAACATGTGAATTGCTTGATGCACATATCCACTGGAATGCATCTCAAGAGTCTTAGATATGTCATCCAATGACTCCTTACTCAAGCCATCCCTAATGAATTTAATTTTATCTTCACAGTTATCAGACATCATTCCTAAAGAACGACAACGAGTATTACATGTCATACGAGCACATTTATAGCAAACACCCATTCTTTTAGCTCTTCTCTTTTTAGCATAGGTGCTTCTTCTTAAACCAGACAAATATGAAATAAAAGAGTCAGAGGATTCACCTGCCAATCAGACATGTGCTTCAATAATCCAACGATTGTCATTAGGAATACCTTTTATCATTAGCAGTCTCATCCGTTCCAAGCGAGCTTTGTAAACTTTCATAAGAGAGTTTTGAGGGAGAGAAGGAAATTACTTGTGAAGATTTGCGAGAACATCTTCCATCGTGAAATGACTATATCTGTAAAAATTAAACACACAAAAATAAAACACACCAAATCTTGAATATATACACAAATTGCATGGGTTTCCTCTCTGCTAGCGCTAAGTTTAAATTCGTCAGCTAGACATGACTGTCCGAACGTTAGGCTGGATCTGAAAGTGTGACATTTTCTTTTTGTCGCTCAAATGATTCTCCCCAGTAATGCTTGACACGCTGATTGTTAACCTTGAATGTTTCGTTGGTGTTGGGATCAAGTAACTCAACAGCTCCATATGGTGAAACCTGAGTAATCACAAATGGACCTGACCACCTTGATTTCAACTTTCCAGGGAAAAGTTTCAACCTTGAATTGTATAACAACATCTGCTGCCTTGGTTCCAGTTGTTTGCACACTATTTTTTGATCATGTATCAATTTGCTCTTCAATGTGACAGGTGCCATAGAATGGGAAATATTTCAAAGAGAAATGAAGGACCTCTGTAAAAAAATTCTGGAAGTGGAGATATTTGATGTATGGGGTATTGATTTTATGGGATCATTTGTTCCATCATTCGGAAACCTGTACATACTATTTGTTGTAGACTATGTCTCCAAATGGGTTGAAGCATTTGCACTACCATCAAATGATTCAAAAATGGTGATAAAATTCCTTAAAAAGAATATTTTCACTCGCTTTGGAACACCTCGGGCAATTATCAGCGATGGTGGCACACATTTCTGTAACAAATACTTCGATGCGCTCCTATCCAAATACGGAGTTACTCATAAAGTTGCCACTACCTACCATCCACAGTCAAATGGACATGTTGAAGTTTCAAATAGGGAGATCAAAAGAATCTTGGAGAGAACCGTTAGATAAATAAGGAGGGACTAGTCTACAAAACTAGATGACGTATTATGGGCCTATCGGACAGCTTACAAGACACATATTGGTATGTCCCCATATCGAATGGTGTTTGGGAAAGCATGCCATCTGCTAGTGGACCTTGAACACAAGGCGTACTGGGCACTGAAGAAGTTAAATCTTGATCTGCAAGCAGCATGAGAGAAACAACTCCACCAACTCAACGAATTGGATCGCCTACAGGCTTATGAGAATGCCAGATTATACAAAGAAAAGACACAAACCTGACCGAAAGACTTTGGCTGCAATTTTATTCCCACTGAAGTGTCCGTCATATGGTGACGAATGACAATGCTGCAGAACACTATTGACCTCCTCCTGTGGAACACAACGTCTCAATAATTGATCAGCATATCATTTGAACAGGTACGGCTCATCCCAGACATAATGCTTGACTTTCTTGAAGAACTTCTTTCGTTGCTGAGTTGTCCATTCCAACGGCCATTTTCCTAACACTATGTAGTTGACATAGTCAGCATACCAAGGGACACCATGCTGTTTCATGGCAAATAATTGTTCATATGGAAAAGTTTCTTTGATTGTCAGTTCTTTGCCAGCTGTTTCTCCATTCTCGAGCCTTGATAAATGATCTGCCACTTGGGTTTTTTTATCCATTTCCTGTCTCGGATCTCCACATCAAATTCTTGTAGTAGAAGTATCCAACGGATCAATCTGGGCTTGGCATCTTTCTTCGCGATCAGGTATTTGATTGCTGAATGATCTGTGTAGACCACCACTTTGGGACCCAGCAGATATGACCGGAATTTATCAAAAGCGAACACAACTGCAAGTAACTCCTTTTCAGTGGTTATGTAGTTGAGTTGAGCTTCATTCAAAGTTCTGCTGGAGTAGTAAATGGTATAGAAAATCTTTGCTTTACGTTGTCCCAAAACTGCACCTACAGTAAAATCACTAGCATCGCACATCACCTCAAATGGAAGAGTCCAGTCCGGAGCTACTATGATGGGGGCAGAGACCAGCTTCTGTTTCAAGATCTCAAAAGCTTCGTGGCATTCTTTGGTGAAGTTGAAAGGCACATCTTTCTCCAGAAGATTGCATAAAGGTTTAGCAATCTTTGAGAAGTCTTTGATAAATCTCCTGTAAAAGCCTGCATGTCCGAGAAAACTCTGAATCCCTTTGATAGATGTTGGTGGAGGTAGTTTTTCAATTGTCTCGATCTTTGCTTTGTCTACCTCAATTCCCTTTTGTGAGATCTGATGTCTAAAGACGATGCCGTCCTGCACCATGAAGTGGCATTTCTCCCAGTTGAGCACCAGGTTGGTATCTTCACACCTTTGTAACACTTGTTCCAGATTTTGTAAACAGTGGTCGAAAGAATCTCCAAACACAGAGAAATCATCCATGAAAACCTCCATACTTTGTTCCAGCATGTCTGAGAAGATGGCCATCATGCAACGTTGAAATGTGGCAGGAGCATTACATAGTCCAAATGGCATCTTGCGGAAAGAAAAAATACCATACAGACATGTAAAAGTGGTTTTCTCCTGATCTTCTGGAGCGATGGAAATCTGATTGTACCCCGAGTATCTCTCCAGAAAGCAAAAGAATTCATGTCCCGCCAATCTTTCTAGCATCTGGTCAATGAATGGCAGCGGAAAATGATATTTCCTTGTTGCTTTTTTCAGCTTCCTGAAGGTCACCTAGATGATCTAGGATTACGTGACATGTCAAATTTACTCTAGTGCAAGTGGGAGATTGTTGGAATGTATGCCTTAGAGCTACATATGATGTAAACGATTTTATGTTTTTTGAAATAAAACGATGCATTATTCATTTATCAAAGTGTTTGTTTAATTTTCTCATATTATAAATTATCTTGAATACCCTAGATTACTTATGTACCTCCAGACTTAGTGTATGAGTGTCATGCACAAGAGGATTTAAGTCTGAAGTTAGTAATCTTAAATAGTCCATAGAGAGCAAACAAAGTGGGTACTTTGTTTGTGGTTTATCTATAGCTGTGGTCCATTCTATATTTGTATGGCGACCTTGATCCGGGATCGTCCATATAGAGACATGAGAATGGAGGCACCTTATATGATGTGATCATATAGGACTGGACCCAGCTGGAAATGACATTATTTTAATATCCGTTAAACAAAGAAAGTCATTTCGATCTACTAGATGGTCATATATGGATTGATCTTAATCCTGAGTGTACTACGAACTCCTGCATGGCAGGCTATGTCATTTGATTTACAAAGGTGAGGTTGGTGTAGCAGTCCCGACCAATAGCTATGTACTTTGAGGGCATGGTCTGTTGTGTAGCTGGGAATGTTTTACATAGACATGGAGTTCACTCCTTCTTGCGAGAAGTAGAGGAGTATCTTTCTTAAGGGTTGATTCAGTGCTTGAACGATTTGAGCCCTCAAGTCTTTCTATTACGAATGGAAAGATTAAAATTCATAATGATTATGAATAAATCGTTCATTAGAGAATCAATGGTACTTAAGGTAAAAATAATTAGAGGGGTATAATGAACATTATGACCTGGATCTAATTACGAGATACTCGTGAAGGGTCAATTCGTATGTAATGACTATATCGATGGACACCGACTTGGTTCGGCTTAATATATCATCTGCGGCAACGAGGGTGCAACTTCTGGTTTTTAGTGGAATAACCCGGAGTTAATAATTCGTAATATTTAATTAAGAGCTTAATTAATATTTCGAGATTGTTGGAGCTCGGAACCGTAGGTCCATTTGGTCTCCGTGCTAGCTCGATTTACTATAGCGGATTTAATATAATTGGATGGTCCAATTATATACTCACATATGTATAAATATTATTAATATGATTAATAATATTATTTGTCACACTTGGAACCATATATTAAAAGTTAATATATGATTTATATAATAAATGATTATATGATAATTATTAATTATTAATAATTAAATTATATATGATATAATTTAAATGGATAATATTAAATTATATTTGATACAATTTAATAAGGCTAAACTTGGAATTTCCAATTTTTGGGTTTTGGAAACCCTTGGTGTTATTTTGGAAGTTATGATTTTCAAAAGGCGAATTAAATATTTATTTTTGTAACATATATTGGCTTTATGGAAAGTTAATGTTGGAGTTGCAAAAATTAATATTTCCCTATGCTATGGCCGATTCTTGTACATAGTGGGAGAGGTAGGGGTTGTTTGATTTTGTAAAATTAAACCCTAACTATAAAAAGAAAAATATGATTTTTCTTTTCTTAAGCCTCTCATTTGCAACCCTAGCCACCTTTCTTCACCTTCTCCATTCTCTCAAAAATTGAGAAACTATAAAGAAGAAAAAGAAAAAAAAAATTGCTTGTGACAAAAATCTCTAAAGTGTTTAGGGATTTAATTTGTGTGAGTCAAGCCCACACTTGTTTCCGTTAGTTGCGAGACATAGTACGGAAGACCTTGTGGTGTTGAACCAAAATCATTCTCTTAATCTATTACATCTCATGGCAGTGAGGTGTCTCATTGTTCTCATTGCCGCACCATACACAAGAGTAACGGGGTTCGGTTTGAATTTTATTTAATCTTTGGGAAACACTTCGGGTAATTTTGGGGCTGTGTTAGGACTGATTTTTGAGTGAAAAATCAGACCTGAAACATCGTTGTTAGTCTCGGAAATCAGGGGCTGATTTGGGTGCAGTTTGGGCGCATAACGGGTCCAAAACAGTCCGATATTTCACTGCAGTTCAGGGCCTGTTCGGGGACTGTTTCAAGGGCGTTCCGGGGTTGAAATCTTGTCTAAAATAGAAACAAAATTTCAGTATACCTGTTGGTCAGATTCGGCATTCATAGGAGAAGGGCAGAAATTTTTTTCAAGTCCGATCCGTGAGCCTTACACGCTTCTGCCGCACGAGGAAAGCATTTCCTACAATTGGTATCAGAGCGAGGTTGAAAAGTGTTATTAACCCTTCTCCTTTTCATTTTAAGTTTCTATTTTTTTATATATTTATATGAGTTATAAATATGATATGCATGTTTAGATGAGTGGGCACAAAATAATATTCATGTGATGAATGTTTATTGTTATTTCATGTGATGAATGGATTTTGCATTAGTCGTAAATTTTTCCGGCTCTTTTTTTTTTGTAGTTGGTTTTGTTTTTGGGATGTAAGGCCATAAGGCCATTGTTTACAATTGTAGTAATTTTATTTTTCAATGTAAAATTTCAATTTTTGTAATTTGGAGCACAGAAGTCGCAAAAGGAGCCAACACCACCTTGAAGCGGGATTTGAAGACCAAGGGATGCCTTGGTATATTTGATGTACTAATTAGATTAGTATAGGAAAAATAAAAGCCCGGTCAATGCAAAATAATTTTTATGTTATATGTATGTTTATTTCGAATTGTTTAAATAACATGTCATATAGCTTAGGGTGCCCACTCTTGCATTTTACATGCCATAACATGTTTTAGATGCATTATCATTATATACATAAAATATGATTTTATGTAATTTAAAGTGTTTAAATTAGAATATGATATGCATGGAAATCAATTATTGGATTAATTGGATTTATGGTTTAAAATTTGAATTCTAATATATTGGACTTAAGGATCCTCAAAATCAGTGGCTTACTCTTAAACTTTAGAGTTGCTCACTTATATAAACCCAAAATATGAAAGGTTTTCGTGTAAAAAATTTGTAAAGAATTCTTTGGGTTTATATAGGTGCTACAAAGACAACAAAATTAATTAAGAATCCGATGTGGGATAAATGCTAATTAAATCTTAGCCATTGGATCTTAATATAGTGGTTTAATGAGATTATAAAACCCTAATAAGAGTTTGGGCCGAATTGGAATTCAAAAAAATAAAAAAAAAAATAAAAAAAAAAATAATTTACTATTCATGTTTTTTTTTTTCTTATTTATTTTTCCAATTCCCAAAGTGCCCCTATTGTCATTCACCAATCTCTAGGATCTGTTCAATAATTAAACACATTGAACCATTTATGAATAATTCCTACAACAATCATATATGTTGTTAAATTTGTACTGTGCACTGTTAACAATTGATTTCGACTTTGTTGTGTGTGACCTTTTGGGTTCCCCTCAAGTTGGACATGAAATGAATCGTGATAATTTAATCGAACATAAATTATCCTCCGATAAGATATGGTCGTTCGATTTCAATGACCAAGGTTGACATATAGCAACATGCCAATGCCCCCAAATGAGAAGGAAAGATATATACCCATTCTGTATGCGATTTACATATGATACGGTCTCTCGCCTCACTGTATCCCCACCGTTTGACCTAGGGTATGGAAAATGTCTACCCATATAGTCAAAGGTATGATGTTGATAGTGTCATGAATCGCGATATCCCAAGAATCTCACATGATTCTTCCGCTGCGGCCACAGTCTCAAGCACTGATCACACATATCAACATGTGAACTGGAATACTACTTTTATAAGAAAATATTATCCTATAGAGTGGAAATTCTCTGTTGTATAATTACAAACTTCATGTGTTTCAACAAATGACCCAATCATACCCTTATGACCGAATCTTTTGAACCGGGGAAGGAGAATGTCAAAGTCATTTGATCCACACATAAGATTGTAAAGACCTCAAGTCTAAGGACTAGTCATACAATCGATACATGAAAGTTCTCTTAGACACATGGGATAAACACTCCATGTGAAAACTTTCAGCGGTCAGTTCGATGGACACGAGCAACTCATGCATCCATGTGATACACCAAGCGGACAGATCTCCGCTAGTAGCCTATGAGATCGTCTACCCCACTTAAGGGCAGATCATATCATCATGCTAGTCTCTCCGCTTTGTGAACGCCCAGATTATTCACAAAACTATGACTATGAACGTTTGAGAGTAATGATTCTCATAAGGCGTGGAAGCCATCATCTTATTACTCCAAGGGCTTTATTACAGTGTTTGATGATTCATATAATTTTTGTAAGACACGTATAATAAAGATTGCCATTTTATTAATTAATGAAAATATTGCAAATACATGTACATATAGCCCATCCACAAGTTGGGTATATGGCATATCCCTAACAATCTCCCACTTGCACTATAGCCAACTAGTATGAATCTGGACACCATACTCTTGGGTGTGTCTATCATGCTTTTGTTGAGTCAGCCCTTTAGTCAGAGAATCTGTAAGATTATCTTCTGTGGATATTTTCTCTATAATAACTTCTTTTCTCTCAACAATCTCCATGATGAGATGAAATCGCCTGAGTACATGCTTGGATTTCTGGTGGGACCTTGGTTCCTTTGATTGAGAAATGGCTCCCGTGTTGTCATAGTACATCGTGACGCCATTCTTTATCGCGGGAAGCACTTACAGCTCCGTGATGAACTTCTTTATCCAGACTGCTTCTTTAGCTGCCTTAGATGCTGCAATATGCTCAGTTTCAATGGTGGAGTCCGCTGTAGTTGACTGCTTTGAGCTTTTCCAACTGACAGCTCCGTTATTCAAACAGCTCCGAACGAATCAGATGAATAGTTGAAGTATATTCTTGGATCGTTGATGAGACCATTAATTCTTTAGCCTGTGCTGTAGCCTAGCTCAGTTGCTAACAGAACTACACCTAATCTTATTAGGATTATTAAGATCCAAAGTGCTTCTATTGCTGCCTCAGCTGCAGCAATATTCCGCTTTTGTTGTTTATTCAGCAACAATATCTTGCTTGGAAGATTTCCAGCTCACTGTTCCGTTATTCAAACTATATAGTACCCTTATTACGACTTACAGTCGTTATTGTTGGTTTGGAAACTTGTAGTAGTGAACCCAGTCACTTTAAGTTCTCTATCTTCATAGCTTAAGAAAGCATCCTTATTTCTACTAAGACACTTAAGGATGTTTTTAACATTAATCCAGTTACTATCACTTGGAATGGCCTGATTGTGACTCCATATGCTTAAAGCATAGGAGACACCAGGTCGCGTAAATTTATTTCAATGTACGATTCCTCGGAGAGTACCAAGAACTTTTAGATCTATCCCAGTAAATCCTTATTCCTAGAATAAATGTTGTCTCTCCCAAGTATTCTACGGAGAATTTTCATGAAAGCCAAGCTTTCACCGATTGTAATATGGGAATGTCATTTCCAAGAAATGATATATCATCATTATATAGGACAATCACTTTCAGTGCGCTCCCACTAACCTCCTTATATACACAAGAATTATTTTCATTTTGAATTAAATCATATACCATTATGATTACATCAAAACGATAGTTCCAAGAACGCAATGCTTGCTTCAATCCATAAATGGATGAATTTAACTTGCAAACCTTGTTTGCTTGTTTTGGTACAACAAAACCGTCAGGATGTTGTAAACATCCTCCAAAAGGTTTCTGTTTAAGGAAAGCGATTTTGACGTTCAGCTGCCATATTTCATAAATGAAACATGTAGCATTAGCAAGCATTATCCAAATGGATTTTAACCATGACAACGAGTAAAAGGTTTCATCGTAATCGACATAATATTGATAACGATACCTTTTCGCTACAAGCCTAGCTTTGTACGTTGATATGTTGCCATCCATGAATGTCTTCCTTGAAGACTCATACAGTACCAATAGGCATAATGCCTTCCGGTACATCAACCAGTGTCCAAACTTGGTTGGTATACATGGAATCCATTTCGGACATCATTGCACTTTGCCATGAAAGGAGTCGATACCTTGTATCACTTCCTCATACGAAGTCGGTTCGTGTTCCTCAATGAGATTGACATCTTTACGAGGTGAGATCAGAAACCCATACCTCCCAGGTTATTTTCTTACTCTCTCCGACTTGCGCAGTTCTTGTGTATTTGAAGATTGTGGTATAGTTTCATCCCTGATGAACTATTTGTGTTCCATTAAGGACTAGGTGCCTAGAACCGTATTACTCCGATTTTCATCGAGTTTTACTTTCCTCCCACTTACCACTGCATATAGGTATTCCTCTTAGGAAAAACGCATGGCGAGCAACAATTACATTGTTCTCTTATGAGTTGTATAAGTACTATACTTTGGTGACCCTATGATAACCTACAAATTGGCACTTATCCGATTTGGGTTCTAGTTTGGTATCATCCAAACATATGCCTAGCATTTCCAAATCATCAGGAATGAGAAAACCCTGTTTCTTTCCTGTTCATATCTAATATGAAATCTGTCTAACAGATTTTCATGGAACCTTATTCAAAATAAGTGTTGCACTGTTTAATGCGTATCCCTTGAAGGAAAATGGTAGCACATAGCCGGTCTATCTGTCTACTTCGTGTCGAAACTCTTTGAATTTATCAAAAGTTTCCGATTTATGTTTCAAAAGAAACACATAACCATAACGCGATGCCATATCCGTAAAGGTTACGAAGTGTTCATATCCACCTCTAGTCTAGCTAGATATGGGTCCACTTATGTCACTATGAACGAGGGCTAACAGATCGGTGGCACTTGTACTTTTACCAAGTAAAAGGTGTTTTAGGCATTTTGCCTAATAAACTAGATTCGTAGACATCATTTGAATATGATCAAATTCGTCCTAGTATCCACTCTTCAAAAGTGTGGATATACGAGTCTTGTTTAATGTGTCCCAGACAAGAATGCCACAAATAAATCTCATCTGATCAAATCAGTTTGAGCTATTTGTTTGTCATGTTATACGCTTGAGATTTATTTATATATTCAAAATATAAATACTGTTATTCACATCTAATGTGTTTATCTCAATATCATCTTTATAAAATAAAATACATTAGTGTTCTAGAATATAAAGGTATACCCACTTGGGTTAAAATCTGATATAGAGATAATGTTTCTAGTCAAACTAGTTACATTATAACAGTTTCCTAATTTAAGAACATACCCAAAAGGTAGTTCCCAAACTTAGGTTTCTACGGTTAAAACAACGACTCTCGTCCCGTTTCCGACTCGCAGGTTGATCTCAACTGAAGTCAGTATCCTGCTAATCAGCAGATTCCGCACATCAGTACATATCTTATGTACCACATCTAGTATCAAAAATCCAATTTTGAAACTAATAGTGAACATGTTTATGACAAACATACTTGAAGCCGGAGCCTTGCACCGCCTTCACTTCCTTCATGTCTTCCTTGTCCATACGATAGTCACGCTTCCAGTGACCCCATTTTCCACAGTTTAGGCAGACATCTTGGGATATGTCATTTGTCTTCCTAGAAGACTGTGATGATTTTGCCTTTGCCCATTTTAGAAGCTCTGGCTTTGCCTCCCTGAGCATAGCCATCAACTCTCCAAGAGTTTACTCTTGGTTCACAATGAACATGCCCCCAGCTTTCGGGTAGAGACTATAAAATCAAATCTTTGGTAGTCTCGGCCACGTAGGTAATGCCCAGCTAACCTAGCTGATTGATGTCAACAATCATCTGCGACACCTAGTGCTCGACAGATGTACCCTCTGACATACAAGAGCGAAAGAGCTTCTTTTGCAATTCGTACTTCTAAGATCTAAGAATATATCTATGAAGATCTTTAATTTTATCATCATGGTACAATGATCTAATATTTTATTATGAAAACGGAATTAAAGAGTCATTGCATCTAGCATAAAGGATTGAGCACTAAAGTTATCATCACATGAATCTTCCAAAGATCATGTTCTACTATTTGCTCAACTCCGGGCTTAGGCCCAAGAGGTTTTTCTATCAAATAGAATAACTTCTCAGTTCCCAGGACTATCCTGAGGTTTTATTCCCAATTTGAAAATTAAAGACGTTTAAAGACATTTTCACCCAGGTTATGTTTTAAACGCTAATCTTTCATTTATCTTGATTGCTATAGTCCAATTATCCAATCAACGATTTCGGGTACTATTGAATATAATGATTACTATAGTCTAACTATATAATCAACTGTAATTTAATTGGTTAAATTCAAATATATTGATTACTATAATCTAATTATATAATCAACTATAAATTGAAGTAGTTTGAATACAGTCCAACTGTTTAATTAAAAACAACAATTAAATATTAGTCCAACTAATATATTTATTAATTAATGACGAAAAATTGAAATGAGCGCGTATTGGAAAGTATCTAAATGAAATTGCAAATTTAATACTTGCCTCCCACTATTTTTCGGCGAGCCTCTAACCCTCTGTTGAGTACTCAGGAAACCTTGTTTCCTAGTGGGCTAGGATCCCGTTAAATAACACACAACCTTGACTTTGGCCAACAAGTTGTATGATATTTAACTAGGTAGATCTCTAAGATCAATTGGATCTCATCCAATTCCTAGATCCAGTAGGTGGACATCCAAGTCCGAAACATATATCTAATATATTCCAATATATCTGATATATTCCCTAACCTTTTTCCTCTTAATAAACTAAGCCTTGGCTTTGGCACAACAAACTTAATGATTCCAGTTAAGCGGGACCCATTGACCTTGGAAAGCTTCGTAATCGATGTCGATGGACAAGAAGTGATCTTGACTTTGGCCAAAAAATCACAACTTGGACAAGACATGCGATATGGAACAAAGCCTTCATGATTCAAACACACCCGCGATGGACAAAGGTCTTGACTTTGGCCAACAAATCAGTGCCAATCTTGGATCTTGAGAATGAATCATTCAATGGATGGAAAACGCTTAATATATGTTGAAAGTTTTTCGCGTAATTGGCAACCAATTAATTTTCTTTGATTAGGTCTCATCATACACCCTTAAGCATGCATTCTAAAAGCATAATAAGGCGCGATAAATAAATTAATAATGATATGTGGATGGATATTTAAAACAACTTGTTCCTAGAACAAATCTCTCTCTTTCCTCTCTCCCGCTAGCACAAATCTTACTTCTACCAAATTACATAACACTTCTAAAGAAACCTCATTTACATTGAGGGGAATAGGTGAGAAGAGAAATACAAAGAATCAAGAGGTAATAGGCTGGACACGCAGGTCCAATTTAATAAATTCTAAATTTATTACAAAAATTCCAAAATTACCCCCACCCATCTAATATCCATCTGATATCCATTATTCATACATCACATCCATGTATTCACACAAAGCATGTTATCAATCAATCTAATCCAATTAATTAATCTGGAATTAATGACCATCCAATGTTCAAACAACGATTGATTTGCGCGAGTCAAACTCGTTTTAAGAATAAGTACTCAAAGTAGGAATTCTTGAATTATATCAAACTACAGTATTAAATCCAATTTAATTTGTATTCAATACTAATTCTATATTTAATTCCAAATTAAATAATTACACTTTATTAATAAGCCTTTGCGACTTAGATTCTAAATCTAATCTTTACGGGTCTCAAAGCCCAATTAACATCCAATGTCAATTTAATTAAAGTCCAATGGGCTTTCAATTAATTTATAAGGCATGGACTTTGGCAACCAAAGCCCAATAAGGAATCACCCTTTTGCCAAAAATCAATTTAGGCCCATTAGGCCCAATTAAAATTTTAAAGGCTCATTTAATCATATTTGGACTTTATGGAAATGGTTTTAGGCCCAATTGGATCCAACCAATTAACCTAAACCAAACTTGGCCCAACCAAGCCCATTAAGCCCAAATACAACTTTATTAGCCCAATTCCAAATTTAGGCAAACTAATAAATTCTAAAATTCCAAATTTCACAATTTAATTAACTAAAGTGCTTTAACCATAATTAATTAGTCAAATTAACATTCCAAAATACCATTTACATAATTAATCATGCTTATCATCATCAACACATGTCCAACATTATTGAATCAAAAAATCAATCATTTATATGCTATATAGGTCACGGTAATTTGGGGATTTTAAATCCGATTTCAATTTTAATCTAATTAAATCCTAAATCAATTTATCCCAAGTCTTTCAATTCATCCAATGATCAAAAAAAAAAAAATCACCATGACTTTAGGGCACTTCAAACTTTCGGCCAAGTCGAACATTTGGGGAAAAATTAATCCAATTCAATTTTCATCAAATTGATCATGCATAATTCTAAGTTATCATCATTCAAGCATATTCAAACAAACAATTTCATCAAATCATGCTCAAATCAATTTTACCCAAATTTTACACTAAATTCAATTTCATGCTTAATCAAGGCTCTGATACCATTGTTGGGTTTTCTAGGTCAAACCAAGATCATATTAAGCGATGAAAAGTGCGAATACAACAAAGTAAAGTAGCGGCAATACTCACTTTGATCGGCTTTTGCGATGCGGGGACAACAAAAAATTTCTGCTCCAAGCTTTTCCCTTGAGACTCTCGACTAAGCTCTTTGGTTGTCCTCCTTGTGTTCTTCAAGCTCCAAGCTTTATGAATGATGATTTCATACTCATAGATGGGTTTCCCTATCACCTTTGAATGACCTTTAATGTGGTAGCAATGGAGAAAATTGCAACAAAATTCCCCTTTTACTTCTCCTTGTTGTTCTCGGCATTTGAAGAAAAATAGAGAGAAAATGGCTTCCAAGCCGCGTGAGGGAGAGGAGAGAGGGGAAGGAAGATGAAGTTGTGTTTTTGGATTTTAAAAATCTAATACAACTTAACCCTTTCCAAAATGGTACAAGGCATTTAAGCCTTTTAACAACTCCCATCAATCACAAAAGTGATATGCATCACATCACTCAAAGTTGATGTGACTTCCATCACAAGAATGACTAATGATGTGACGCGTGATGTGACTTGTGGGCCCCACTTGATTCAAAATACGAGTGGTCCCACAAACACTCCCGGGCTCGGATTCGCTAATTCCGAATTAACGAATTTTCCGTTGCGACGTAATTAAATCAAATTTAATTAAATAATTATGCCTAGCAAAATTACTAATCATGTCGCTCGCTAATTAATTCAAAAATAACTCGTTCGCTCGAATTAAAATCTAATTTTAATTCCGCGTCGAAATCTAATTTCGATTAATATATCAAATATATTATTTTATCGATTAATTCCAAATTAATCGTTCTATCTCTTTAATTAATATTTTATCCCAGATAAAATATCTCCGTAATTAATCCTAGATTAATTTTCTCTCTCTTATAATTAATCCTTGATTAATTATATCTGATTCATACGTCATCGGTGAATCTTCGGGAAGTGACCCATGAGATCCCCGGATATGTTGGCAGTAAATCCGGTCGTCGGACTATCCGAATACGTACGTACCTAGTACTACGTTTTTACCGATTTACAAGACATGGTTGGCTTCTAGCAAAGCATCGTGCCTACCCAATTCTCCAAAAATATTCTTAAAGGAATATGTAATCTATATCAGGCGTAGTATACGTAGTATTGTGTATTGCGATCCAGTATCGGATGTCGCGTGCTAGGCCTGAGGCTGGAATTGTGTCTGCCATGTACGAATCACATATCGGATCTCTGGTAACTAGTCATTATAATCGGATAAACATGACCTAGTCATATTATCTCGATAGCTGCAGCATATAAGAATGCCAGTTCCTTATCCTACGTGACCATCATCTCCATATGACTGAAGTGATACTTCCATCTTGACATCACACCCAATACACTACGATTCTCAATATACCCAGAAGAGGCGTACACAGAACCTGTTAAAGCCCTGGACGACCAAAACCAAAATATATTGATTGTCGCAAGTATTAGCGATGTAAGTGTCAAGTTAAGACCAAATACACCTACCCTGATTCGGACTTCCATAGACACATAGTCATACTACCAATGGAATTCTGAGGGGTCTATCCAGAGCGAAGCTGTTTCCGTACCATCGGTAAACACAACCTCCTATTACACTTGCATGAGTATCCAATACCCAAATATATGAGAACTATGATGTTATGCTCCCACAACACGCACAAGTGCAATAGTAGTCTATTCCACATTATCGATGTCCAATCTCGATAATACTACGACTATGGATGTTTTAATGATTAAACCATAGTGGATTAATATTGTCTCATATCTTATTAATCCGGAACTAATCACATGGACTTTTATCATTTATATATCCCGGTAAACCAATTACAAATTATAAAAGAGCAATTTCCTTTGTCACATAGTAAATTGTACAACAACACCATGTTCTGTACAAATAGTGATGCTATGGGTCATAATTGTCCAACAATCTCCCACTTGGCCTGTAGCCAATCACTCAAGTGTCCTAAAATTGAACTATGTACGTTTCGCTCAAACTTCTGTTGAGAAACTGCTTTCGTCAGCGGATTTGCAATGTAATCATCTGATGCGATTTATTCGATCATCACATCGCCACGATGTATGATCCGAACGAATCAGATGAATAGATGAAGTATATACTTGGATCGTTGATGATACCGTTAATTCTTTAGCCTATGTTGTAGCCTAGCTCAGTTGCTAACATAACTACACCTAATCTTATTAGGATTATTAAGATCCAAAGTGCTTCTATTGCTGCCTCAGCTGCAGCAATATTCTGCTTTTGTTGTTTATTCGGCAACAATATCTTGCTTGGAAGATTTCCATCTCACTGTTCCATTGTTCAAACTATATAGTACCCTTATTACGACTTACAGTCGTTATTGTTGGTTTGGGAACTTGCAGTAAAGAACCCAGTCACTTCAAGTTCTCCATCTTCATAGCTTAAGAAAGCATCCTTAGTTCTTCTAAGATACTTAAGGATGTTCTTAACATCAATCCAGTTACTATCACTTGGATTGGCCTGATTGTGACTCCATATGCTCAAAGCATATGAGACATCAGGTCGCGTACATTTATTTCATTGTACGATTCCTCGGAGAGTACCAACAACTTTTAGATCTATCCCAGTAGATCCTTATTCCTAGAATAAAGGTTGTCTCTCCCAAGTATTCTACATAGAATTTTCATGAAAGCTAAGCTTTCACCGATTGTAATATGGGAATGTCATTTCCAAGAAATGATATATCATCATTATATAGGACAATCACTTTCAGTGCGCTCCCACTAACCTCCTTATATACACAAGAATTATTTTCATTTTGAATTAAATCATATACCATTATGATTACATCAAAACGATAGTTCCAAGAACGCAATGCTTGCTTCAATCCATAAATGGATCGATTTAACTTACAAACCTTGTTTGCTTGTTTTGGTACAACAAAACCGTCAGGATGTTGTAAACATCCTCCAAAAGGTTTCCGTTTAAGGAAAGCGATTTTGACGTTCATCTGCCATATTTCATAAATGAAACATACATCATTAGCAAGCATTATCCAAATGGATTTTAACCATGACAACGATTAAAAGGTTTCATCGTAATCGACAGATATTGATAACGATACCTTTTCTCTACAAGCCTAGCTTTGTACGTTGATATGTTGTCATCCATGTATGTCTTCCTTGAAGACTCATACAGTACCAATAGGCACAATGCCTTCCGGTACATCAACCAGTGTCCAAACTTGGTTGGTATACATGGAATCCATTTCGGACATCATGGCACTTTGCCATGAAAGGAGTTGATACATTGTATCACTTCCTCATACGAAGTCGGTTCGTGTTCCTCAATGAGATTGACATCTTTACGAGGTGAGATCAGAAACCATACCTCCCAGGTTATTTTCTTACTCTCTCCGACTTGCGCAGTTCTTGTGTATTTGAAGATTGTGGTATAGTTTCATCCCTGATGAACTATTTGTGTTCCATTAAGGACTAGGTGCCTGGAACCGTATTACTCTGATTTTCATCGAGTTTTACTTTCCTCCCACTTACCACTGCATATAGGTATTCCTCTTAGGAAAACCGCATGGCGAGCAACAATTACATTGTTCTCTTATGAGTTGTATAAGTACTATACTTTGGTGACCCTATGATAACCTACAAATTGGCACTTATCTGATTTGGGTTCTAGTTTGGTATCATCCAAACATATGCCTAGCATTTCCAAATTATCAGGAATGAGAAAATCCTGTTTCTTTCCTGTTCATATCTAATATGAAATCTGTCTAACAGATTTTCATGGAACCTTATTCAAAATAAGTGTTGCACTATTTAATGCGTATCCCTTGAAGGAAAATGGTAGCATATAGCGACTCTAAATTAACCTTATCATGTCCAACAAAATTCGGTTTCTGCGTTTGGACACACCACTCAATTGAGGTGTTCCGGGAGGAGTCCACTATGAAAGAATGCTATACTCTTTCAAATAGTTGAGAAATTTATTGCTTAAGTATTTTCCACCATGGTCTAACCGTGACGGTTTAATACCTTAGTCGGTGTATCTATCTACTTCGTGTCGAAACTCTTTCAATTTATCAAAAGTTTCCGATTTATGTTTCACAAGAAACACATAACCATAACGCGATGCCATATCCGTAACGGTTACGAAGTGTGCATATCCACCTCTAGCCTAGCTAGATATGGGTCCACTTACGTCACTATGAACGAGGGCTAACAGATCGGTGGCACTTGTACTTTTACCAAGTAAAAGGTGTTTTAGGCATTTTGCCTAATAAACTAGATTCGTAGACATCATTTGAATAGGAACAAATCCGTCCTAGTATCCACTCTTCAAAAGTGTGGATATACGAGTCTTGTTTAATGTGTCCCAGACAAGAATGCCACAAATAAATCTCATCTGATCAAATCAGTTTGAGCTATTTGTTTGTCATGTTATACGCTTGAGATTTATTTATATATTCAAAATATAAATACTGTTATTCACATCTAATGTGTTTATCTCAATATCATCTTTATAAAATAAAACACATTAGTGTTCTAGAATATAAAGGTATACCCACTTGGGTTAAACTCTGATATAGAGATAATGTTTCTAGTCAAACTAGTTACATTATAACAGTTTCCTAATTTAAGTACATACCCAAAGGGTAGTTCCCAAACTTAGGTTTCTACGGTTAAAATAGCGACTCTCATCCCGTTTCCGACTCGCAGGTTGATCTTAACTGAAGTCAGTATCTTGTTAATCAGCTGATTCTGCACATCAGTACATATCTTATGTACCACATCTAGTATCAAAAATCCAATTTTGAAACTAATAGTGAACATGTTTATGACAAACATACTTGAAGCCGGAGCCTTGCACCGCCTTCACTTCCTTCATGTCTTCCTTGTCCATATGACAGTCACGCTTCCAGTGACCCCATTTACCACAGTTTAGGCAGACATCTTGGGATATGTCCTTTGTCTTCCTAGAAGACTGTGATGATTTCGTCTTTGCCCATTTTAGAAGCTCTGGCTTTGCCTCCCTGAGCATAGCCATCAACTCTCCAAGAGTTTACTCTTGGTTCATAATGAACATACCCCCAACTTTTGGGTAGAGACTATAAGATCAAATCTTTGGTAGTCTCGGCCACGTAGGTAATGCCCAGCTAACCTAGCTGATCGATGTCAGCAATCATCTACGACACCTAGTGCTCGAAAGATGTACCCTCTAACATACACGAGCGAAAGAGCTTCTTTTTCAATTCGTACTTCAAGATCTAAGAATATATCTATGAAGATCTTTAATTTTATCATCATGGTACAATGATCTAATATTTTATTATGAAAATGGAATTAAAGAGTCATTGCATCTAGCATAAAGGATTAAGCACTAAAGTTATCATCACATGAATCTTCCAAAGATCATGTTCTACTATTTGCTCAACTCCGGGCTTGGGCCCAAGAGGTTTTTCTATCAAATAGAATAACTTCTCAGTTCCCAGGACTATCCTGAGGTTTTATTCCCAATTTGAAAATTAAAGCCGTTTAAAGAGATTTTCACCCAGGTTTATGTTTTAAACGCTAATCTTTCATTTATCTTGATTGCTATAGTCCAACTATCCAATCAACGATTTCGGGTACTATTGAATATAATGATTACTATAGTCTAACTATATAATCAACTATAATTTAATTGGTTAAATTCAAATATATTGATTACTTAATCTAATTATATAATCAACTATAAATTGAAGTAGTTTGAATACAGTCCAACTGTTTAATTAAAAACAACAATTAAATATTAGTCCAACTAATATATTTATTAATTAATGACGAAAAATTGAATGAGCGCGTATTGGAAAGTATCTAAATGAAATTGCAAATTTAATACTTGTGTGGGAACACAGAAATCTGGGGCGACGCATGCTGTTCCTAGGCTCGCGGCCTAGTTGGGAGTACGGAGTAGCCACGGGGGACTAAACCGGGGAGTAATAGAGTCGCCACCCGGTGTGAACCGGGAAAATGAGATTTAAGGCCACACTCACCCCTCGCAAGGGAAGACCTCAAACCGTTGGGTTCGGAATGGTCCCTTACTTATGTCACTTGTAATAAAAGGATTTATGTAATAATTTAACCAGGCTTAAATAACATTTATTTCCAAAAATATCATGCTTCTAAATTCATATGCATACATCAACAAGTTCATCACAACATGCAACATCACATGGCAATCTCATGAACATATTTCAATCCTATGATATGGAAAACTAAGAACAACATAATCATGCTTGAGTACTATCTCATGAACCTATTAACCACATAACATGCTAACAGCCTAATCATGCTTGAATACAATCCCAAGAACACATAGAATGGATAAATGCAGGAATACAAATAATACGGTTGGCTATATAACACAAGAAAGATCAACCAAGAGGCAATTATGCATGAATATGATAAGACAGACTCAGTTCAGTGTGTGCGCGTTCGTGTAGCGTTCGTAGACGCGTTCGAATGGTAAACAGAAGGTTCGCGTTCGTATGGCGTTTGATAACGCGTTCGAATGGAAATGAAACAGAATGCTCGCGTTCGTATGGCGTTTGATAACGCGTTCGAACGGAAATGAAACAGAATGCTCACGTTCGTATGGCGTTCGTTAACGCGTTCGAACGGAAATGAGACCTGATGTATGATAAGGCAAAAACGCATGCGCGTTCGAGTTGCGTTCGTAAACGCGTTCGAACGGGAACAGACCTGATGCATGAAATGGGACGCAATACATAAACAACAAAATAAAGGGGCGCAGTGAAGTACTGTCGTAAAGGTGGCCTTTTGGGGCTCTTGATCTCTTAAAGAGAGGACCTTTAGACCAACATACTAAGCCCATGCGCTCGACTGAATCATGCATACAAAGAATTAAAAGCAATGATATTAAACATAGTGTGCCCGATTGAACGTATCTTGTATCTAACCGAGCACACATCAACCGGCGCGGCAAAGCATCGTGGTAAAGGGCTTTAGCCCCTCCCCATAGGGGATCTCACATCGCACTTACTAAACCCATGCGCTCGGTTGAATCATGCATACGAAAATAAAGACAATCATATCAAACTAGGTATGCTCGATTGAACAGATCTCGCATTCAACCGAACACACATCAATCGGTGCAGCAAAGCGTCGTGGTGAAGGATTTTAACCCCTCCAATTAGGGAACCTTTCATCGCACTTACTAAGCCCATGCACTCGATCATATCATACGGGAATAAGCAACATATAGAATTTAAATGACAAGAAATAAATAAACCAAAGCAACACAACACAAGAGAAGGTGTCGTTTACTCAAGTGGTACGTGGAGTTGTGTCCCATGTACAGACCGCACTACCGTCCATTCGGATTCGGCTACGGAATTTACGTCTGGGTTTCCATCCTATATACCACAAGAGACAACACTCTTCCATTCATCCAAGCCACAACATGCATCCATAAACGACTCTCATGCGAATAGAATTCAATAATAATAAAAGAACGAATATAAACTAATGAAAAGGTACCCTCAGGTCTAACCTTTTAAATCACCTCTCGGATGTACGGTACACGATCGTCGGAAGGGTGGATGCTCCGCAACTCTCCCGGTTCACTGGTTCACTGTTCTCGTTCGTTGTCTTACTGTTTTGAGTCATCGTTCTCCGTCTTTTGCTATTGTTCCTTGTGGTTTCGCTGCCGTCTCCTCTTTATCTTTTGCTTACTCTTTTTGGGTGTGTTCTTCCTGTAATTTTTGTGTGTGTTGTGTATGAGCTAGGGACTAGGGACTAAGGACTAGGGACTAGGGACTAGGGACTATGGTTGAGAAGGTTGGTGAAGGGTTCTTTTTATAGGCAAAGGGTTAGGCTTGACAAGGAAAGGGATTGGCTAATTAAAGAGGGATTTGATTTGGTTTGGTTAAGGAAGTCAAAGATTGAGGGGGGACAAATCTTGGCTAGATAGGGAAGGTTGAATATTTGATTGGCTTGGTTTAGGAATACAATATTTTAAGTTTGGGAATAATCTTATTAGATTGGGAATATAATTGGTGATTGATTTTAATTAGGCATGATTATATTTTGATTTAGTATGTGATTTGTTTATTTTAGGCATGATTTTAGTTTAAGTTGGTAATTGTTTATTTTATGTTTGGTATATGTTTTATTTAATTATTTAATTAATTTAATTATTATCTTATTTAGTTAATGTTTTAATTAATATTTATTTATTTAAATTGGGATGTGTTTTATGGGCTTTGGGGGGCTAATTGGGCTGGATGTGAGGCTAGCAGCAAAACCAGAATTACCGATACCATTCGAACGCTTCCTCGAACGCGGAACAAACGCCCGCAATCCATTTGACGTTCGAACGTAAACTAGAATGCAGCACTAACGAAAACTGTGAACCTTGTTTATTCTGAATTTCCCCTTCCGATGTCCGTTTCCGTGACCTCCGTGACTTAAAAGGTAGTGTCTCCAAAATGAGACTCATCATAGGGACTTATGTGTAAAAATGCAGTGCCTACAGTCGCCCCCACTTTGATGGGACTTGTGTAATGTGCAACAGTGACAATCCTATCAAAGTTATGCAATGCATTTCTACTTACCTGGCTCGCCAGCTGCCACTTGACTTACCATGTGTTGAGTTGATTTGGGTGGTGAGGTGCTGCGACCCCTGGTTCATTCCCGAACCGTGTTGTGATGTGGTCCATTCCCGAGCCATTACCGTAAGGTGTCCATTCCCGAACTGCTACTGTAAGTTGGTCCATTCCCGAACCGTGCTTCCATTCTTGGAGTGCCATTCCCGGCTTTTTCATTCTTGAACTCTGCTCCATTCTTGGATTACTATTCCCGGCTTTTTCATTCTCGAACTGTGTTGAGATGAGCCTTTATTCCTCCCGAGCTTTATTCCCGAACTGTTGAGATGAGGCTTTATTCCTCCGAGCTCTGTTCTCGAACTGTGTTGAGATAAGGCTTTATTCCTCCCGAGCTTTATTCCCAAATGTTGAGATGAGGCTTTATTCCTCCCGAGCTTTATTCCCGAACTGTACTGACATGAGGCTTTCTTCCCCTTGAGCTTTGTTCTCAAACTTATACTGATATGAGGCTTTCTTCCTCTTGAGCTTTGTTCCCTGACTGTGTTAACTGTGGGCTTTGTCCCCGAACTGTACTGTATGTGGGCTTTATTCCCGAGTTTGTAGGCTTTCTTCCTGAACTGTACTGAATGTGGGCTTTATTCCCGTACTGAGCTGAATGCAGGCTTTCTTCCTGAACCGTTACTGTAAGGTGGTCCATTCCCGAACTGTTACTGTAAGTTGTTCATTCCTGAACTGTTATCGTGAGGTGGTTCATTCCCGAACCGTTACTGTAAGATGGTTCATTCCCGAACCGTGCTTCCATTCTTGGAGTGCCATTCCCGGCTTGTTCATTCTTGAACTGTCCATTCCCGGACCATATCTCCATTCTCGGAGTGTCATTTCCGACTTGTTCATTCTTGAACTCTGCTCCATTCTTGGATTGCCATTCTCGGCTTGTTCATTCTTGAACTGTCCATTCCCGGACTATATCTCCATTCTCGGAGTGTCATTTCCGACTTGTTCATTCTTGAACTGTGCTCCATTCTTGGATTGCCATTCTCGGCTTGTTCATTCTTGAACTGTCCATTCCCGGACTATATCTTCATTCTCGGAGTGTCATTTCCGACTTGTTCATTCTTGAACTGCCCATTCCCGGACTATATCTCCATTCTCGGAGTGCCATTCTCGGCAGAACTGATCTGATGTAATATGGGCCTCGCCCCCAGAATGCCATACCCGGCAATGCTGATACTGATGAAATGTGGGCCTCGACCCTGTGACTCATCCCCAAAACTGATGTTGAAGTGGGCCTCGGCCCCAACTGCTACTGACATGGGCCTCGCCCCCAGATTGATGCTGATGTGGGCCTCGACCCTCGGGATCATCCCGAGCTGTGTTTGATGTGGGCCTCGACCCTGGGACTCATCCCCAAAACTGATTGCTGAAGTGGGCCTCGGCCCCAACTGCTACTGACATGGGCCTCGCCCCCAGATTGATGCTGATGTGGGCCTCGACCCTCGGAATGATGTGGGCTTCGCCCTAAACTGATATTGACATGGGCCTCGCCCCCAGACTGTTACAGCTGATATGGGCCTCGCCCCCAGACTGATGTTGATACGGGCCTCACCCCAAGACTGATACTGCTGATGATATGGGCCTCGCCTCAAGACTGATACTGCTGATATGGGCCTCGCCCCCAGACTGATACTGATATGGGCCTTGTCCCAAGACTGATACTGCTGATATGGGCCTCGCCCCAAGACTGATACTGATGTGGGCCTCGGCCCTGGGACTCATCCCCAAAACTGATGCTGAAGTGGGCCTCGGCCCTGGGAATCATCCCCAGAACTGATGTTGAAGTGGGCCTCGGCCCCAACTGCTACTGACATGGGCCTCGCCCCCAGACTGATGCTGATGTGGGCCTCGCCCCTGGGATTCACCCCTTGGATTCATTCCAAATTCAGACGACGTGGGCCTCGGCCCTATGATTCATTCCCTTGGGATTCATTCCCGAAATTGCTGATATTGTACTGTTATTGCTTCTGGTTGGCTTGCATTTGACGCTTTCTCTTTTTCTCCTTTGAAATCTGTTATTACAAAATAGAACAAAAACAAAAAGGATGCGAATATGTTACGTGTATGCATGCATGCATGATTGGGTTTCCTATCCCGTTGGGTTATGTCTTTTGCCGGTACTCCTGGTGGCTGCTTGGTCTTTTGACAAGTCTGTCCTCTTCCCTAACCAACATGTATCTATGATGGCTTTCAGAAAACAAGGGTTACCATGATGTATGTATGCATGGGGTGCATGAGATGTATATAACATATATAATATACTAAATCAATTTAAATTTTCAGACAAATCGGCCCGTTACCATTTTAGATTTTTTCGGGCTAATTGTCACATGAGTGAACCCATCCCAGTTTAAATGGCCCAACGAGTTCACATCTTATGACAAGGAGCCCAACTAAAGCCAAATGGTAATGTTCCGAACACAAGTACAAAGGGCCCATCAACACTTAGACGCCTTTGGCCCAATAGTCATGAGATAAGTTCTTGTCCCAGTTTAAATGGCCCAACAAGCCCATATCCTATGGCAAATGGTCCAAACGGATCCAAACGACGATGTTCCCAAACACAAGCATAGAAGAAAGATAATGCAAACGTAATATTTCTACAGTATGGCCCATCAACATTTCAGAAGCTTTGGGCCTAATAGTCATAAGGTACGAACTTGCCCCAGTTTAAATGGCCCAGCAAACCCGCATTTCTGACAATAGTCCAACTGCATCCAAATGAGGATGGTCCACAAGCACATATTCAAGGAAATAATTGTTACTTTAGTCAACCCGGTCTATGGGTGGGTTAGCAAGGGTATAGACAAAGGCTCTCACCGGCGAAGGATGGCCCACAACTAGGTCTCCCCACTCAAGGGTTCGAGCGACCAAGTGAGCGCACCCCTTTTTATACACTAAGGTACTTGCCAATGAGCTATGGTGTGTGATGGACTGTCAAATGGATTTCCCGTTGTAGATTCCCCAGAGGGAAGGTGGAGCGAGGCTCACTTAAATACCCAAGCCTCTTAGGCTCTTATCGCTTGGTGTCAGGAATAAACAACGAGTCCTCCAAATTAGTCCATCACAATAGGCTACAAGTAGATGGCTATCTAGGTGCCTTCACAGCTTTTCCTTCTAGAAAGGTAGTGAATGAAGGAAGACACCAAACCATTACCTAGCCTTAAAATGCCTTTGATTAAACCCTCACTTTATCCACTATAGACACGGTCAATTAAAACATAAATCCAAACATCACAAGACAATATTTCGGGGCCGATTCTCTATCCCCAGTGGAGTCGCCAGACTGTGGGAACACAGAAATCTGGGGCGACGCATGCTGTTCCTAGGCTCGTGGCTTAGTTGGGAGTACGGAGTAGCCACGGGGGACTAAACCGGAGAGTAATGGAGTCGCCACCCGGTGTGAACCGGGAAAGGGAAAATGAGATTTAAGGCCGCACTCACCCCTCGCAAGGGAAGACCTCAAACCGTTGGGTTCGGAATGGTCCCTTACTTATGTCACTTGTAATAAAAGGATTTATGTAATAATTTAACCAGGCTTAAATAACATTTATTTCCAAAAATATCATGCTTCTAAATCATATGCATACATCAACAAGTTCATCACAACATGCAACATCACATGGCAATCTCATGAACATATTTCAATCCTATGATATGGAAAACTAATAACAACATAATCATGCTTGAGTACTATCTCATGAACCTATTAACCACATAACATGCTAACAGCCTAATCATGCTTGAATACAATCCCAAGAACACATAGAATGGATAAATGTAGGAATACAAATAATACGGTTGGCTATATAACACAAGAAAGATCAACCAAGAGGCAATTATGCATGAATATGATAAGACAGACTCAGTTCAGTGTGTGCGCGTTCGTGTAGCGTTCGTAGACACGTTCGAACGGTAAACAGAAGGTTCGCGTTCGTATGGCGTTTGATAACGCGTTCGAACGGAAATGAAACAGAATGCTCGCGTTCGTATGGCGTTTGATAACGCGTTCGAACGGAAATGAAACAGAATGCTCATGTTCGTATGGCGTTCGTAAATGCGTTCGAACGGAAATGAGACCTGATGCATGTTAAGGCAAAAACGCATGCGCGTTCGAGTTGCGTTCGTAAACGCGTTCGAACGGGAACAGACCTGATGCATGAAATGGGACGCAATACATACAAACAAAATAAAGGGGCGCGTCGAAGTACTGCCGTAAAGGTGGCCTTTTGGGGCTCTTGATCTCTCAAAGAGAGGACCTTTAGACCAACATACTAAGCCCATGCGCTCGACTGAATCATGCATACAAAGAATTAAAAGCAATGATATTAAACATAGTGTGCCCGATTGAACGTATCTTGTATCTAACCGAGCACACATCAACCGGCGCGGCAAATCATCGTGGTAAAGGGCTTTAGTCCCTCCCCATAGGGGATCTCACATCGCACTTACTAAACCCATGCGCTCGGTTGAATCATGCATACGAAAATAAAGATAATCATATCAAACTAGATATGCTCGATTGAACGTATCTCGCATTCAACCGAACACACATCAATCGGTGCGGCAAAGCGTCGTGGTGAAGGATTTTAACCCCTCCAATTAGGGAACCTTTCATCGCACTTACTAAGCCCATGTACTCGATCATATCATCCGGGAATAAGCAACATACAGAATTTAAATGACAAGAAATAAATAAACCAAAGCAACACAACACAAGAGAAGCTGCTGTTTACTCAAGTGGTACGTGGAGTTATGTCCCATGTACAGACCGCACTACCGTCCATTCGGATTCGGCTACGGAATTTATGTCTGGGTTTCCATCCTATATACCACAAGAGACAACACTCTTCCATTCATCCAAGCCACAACATGCATCCATAAATGACTCTCATGTGAATAGAATTCAATAATAATAAAAGAACGAATATAAACTAATGAAAAGGTACCATCAGGTCTAACCTTTTAAATCACCTCGGATGTACGGTACACGATCGTCGGAAGGGTGGATGCTCCGCAACTCTCCCGGTTCACTGGTTCACTGTTCTCGTTCGTTGTCTTACTGTTTTGAGTCATCGTTCTCCGTCTTTTGCTATTGTTTCCTTGTGGTTTCGCTGTCGTCTCCTCTTTATCTTTTGCTTACTCTTTTTGGGTGTGTTCTTCCTGTAATTTTTGTGTGTGTTGTGTATGAGCTAGGGACTAGGGACTAAAGACTAGGGACTAGGGACTAGGGTTGAGAAGGTTGGTGAAGGGTTCTTTTTATAGGCAAAGGGTTAGGCTTGACAAGGAAATGGATTTGGCTAATTAAAGAGGGATTTGATTTGGTTTGGTTAAGGGAAGTCAAAGATTGAGGGGGGACAAATCTTGGCTAGATAGGGAAGGTTGAATATTTGATTGGCTTGGTTTAGGAATACAATATTTTAAGTTTGGGAATAATCTTATTAGATGGGAATATAATTGGTTGATGATTTTAATTAGGCATGATTATATTTTGATTTAGTATGTGTGATTGTTTATTTTAGGCATGATTTTAGTTTAAGTTGGTAATTGTTTATTTTATGTTTGGTATATGTTTTATTTAATTATTTAATTAATTTAATTATTATCTTATTTAGTTAATGTTTAATTAATATTTATTTATTTAAATTGGGATGTGTTTTATGGGCTTTGGGGGGCTAATTGGGCTGGATGTGAGGCTAGCAGCAAAACCAGAATTACCGACACCGTTCGAACGCTTCCTCGAACGCGGCACGAACGCCCGCAATCCGTTTGACGTTCGAACGTAAACACGAACGCAGCACTAACGAAAACAGTGAACCTTGTTTATTCTGAATTTCCCCTTCCGATGTCCGTTTCCCGTGACCTCCGTGACTTAAAAGGTAGTGTCTCCAAAATGAGACTCATCATAGGGACTTATGTGTAAAAATACAGTGCCAACAACTTGCCTCCCACTATTTTTCGGCGAGCCTCTAACCCTCTGTTGAGTACTCGGGAAACCTTGTTTCCTAGTGGGCTAGGATCCCGTTAAATAACACACAACCTTGACTTTGGCCAACAAGTTGTATGATATTTAACTAGGTAGATCTCTAAGATCAATTGGATCTCATCCAATTCCTAGATCCAGTAGGTGGACATCCAAGTCCGAAACATATATCTAATATATGCCAATATATCCGATATATTCCCTAACCTTTTTCCTCTGAATAAACTAAGCCTTGGCTTTGGCACAACAAACTTAATGATTCCAGTTAAGCGGGACCCATTGACCTTGGAAAGCTTCGTAATCGATGTCGATGGACAAGAAGTGATCTTGACTTTGGCCAACAAATCACAACTTGGACAAGACATGTGATATGGAACAAAGCCTTCATGATTCAACACACATCCGCGATGGACAAAGGTCTTGACTTTGGCCAACAAACCAGTGCCAATCTTGGATCTTGAGAATGAATCATTCAATGGATGGAAAACGCTTAATATATGTGAGGGTTTTTTTCGCGTAATTGGCAACCAATTAATTATCTTTGATTAGGTCTCATCATACACCCTTAAGCATGTATTCTAAAAGCATAATAAGGCGCGACAAATAAATTAATAATGATATGCGGATGGATATTTAAAACAACTTGTTCCTAGAACAAATCTCTCTCTTTCATTCTCTCTCCAGCTAGCACAAATCTTACTTCTACCAAATTACATAACTGTGGGAACACAGAACCTGGGCGACGATGTTCTGTCCTAGGCTCGCGGCCTAGTTGGGAGTACGGAGTAGCCACGGGGGACTAAACCGGAGAGTAATGGAGTCGCCACCCGGTGTGAACCGGAAAATGAGATTTAAGGCCGCACTCACCCCTCGCAAGGGAATACCTCAAACCGTTGGGTTCGGAATGGTCCCTTACTTATGTCACTTGTAATAAAAGGATTTATGTAATAATTTAACCAGGCTTAAATAACATTTATTTCCAAAAATATCATGCTTCTAAATTCATATGCATACATCAACAAGTTCATCACAACATGCAACATCACATGGCAATCTCATGAACATATTTCAATCCTATGATATGGAAAACTAAGAACAACATAATCATGCTTGAGTACTATCTCATGAACCTATTAACCAAATAACATGCTAACAGCCTATCATGCTTGAATACAATCCCAAGAACACATAGAATGGATAAATGCAGGATATACAAATAATACGGATGGCTATATAACACAAGAAAGATCAACCAAGAGGCAATTATGCATGAATATGATAAGACAGACTCAGTTCAGTGTGTGCGCGTTCGTGTAGCGTTCGTAAACGCGTTCGAACGGTAAACAGAAGGTTCGCGTTCGTATGGCGTTTGATAACGCGTTCGAAGAACGAAATGAAACAGAATGCTCGCGTTCGTATGGCGTTTGATAACGCGTTCGAACGGAAATGAAACAGAATGCTCACGTTCGTATGGCTTCGTGAACGCGTTCGAACGGAAATGAGACCTGATGCATGATAAGGCAAAAATGCATGTGCATTCGAGTTGTGTTCGTAAACATGTTCGAACGGGAACAGACCTGATGCATGGAATGGGACGCAATACATAAACAACAAAATAAAGGGGCGCGGCGAAGTACTGCCGTAAAGGTGGCCTTTTGGGGCTCTTGATCTCTCAAAGAGAGGACCTTTAGACCAACATACGAAGCCCATGCGCGTCACATCACATCATGCATACAAACATAAAGACAATCATATTATTCTAAGTTTGTCCGATTGAACGTGTCTTGCATCCAACCGAACACACATCAACCGGCGCGGCAAAGCATCGTGGTAAAGGGCTTTAACCCCTCCCCATAGGGGATCTTTCATTCCACTTACTAAGCCCATGCGCTCGATTGGGTCATGCATAAATAAGCAACATGCAGAATTTAAGTGACGAAAAATAAATAAATAAAAGCAACACAAAACAAGGAGAAGGTCCGTTTTACTCAAGTGGTACGTGGAGTTGTATCCCAAGTACAGACGCACTACCGTCCATTCGGATCGGCTACGGAATTTACGTCTGGGTTTCCATCCTTATACCACAAGAGACGAAACTCTTCCATTTCATTCAAGCCACAACATGCATCCATAAACGACTCTCATGCGAATAGAATTCAATAATAATAAAAGAACGAATATAAACTAATGAAAAGGTACCCTCAGGTCTAACCTTTTAAATCACCTCTCGGATGTACGGTACACGATCGTCGGAAGGGGGATGCTCCGCAACTCTCCCGGTTCACTGGTTCACTGTCTCGTTCGTTGTCTTACTGTTTTGAGTCGTCGTTCTCCGGCTTTTGCTATTGTTCCTTGTGGTTTCCTGTCATTTCCTCTTTATCTTTTGCTTACTGTTTTTGGGTGTGTTCTTCCTGTAATTTTTATGTGTGTTGTGTATGAGCTAGGGACTAGGGTTGAGAAGGTTGGGTGAATGGTTCTTTTTATAGGCAAAGGGTTGGGCTTGACAAGGAAAGGGATTTGGGCTAAAAAGAGGGATTTGATTTGGTTTGGTTAAGGGAAGTCAAAGATTGAGGGGGGGACCAATCTTGGCTAGATAGGGAAGGTTGAATATTTGATTGGCTTGGTTTAGGAATACAATATTTTAAGTTAGGAATAATAATATTGGTTGATTGATTTTAACTTGGTATGATTATATTTTTGATTTAGTATGTGATTTGTTTAAATTAGGCATGATTTTAGTTTAAGTTGGTAATTGCTTATTTTATGTTTGGTATATGTTTTATTTAATTATTTAATTAATTTAATTATTATTTTATTTAGTTAATGTTTTAATAATATTTATTTATTAAATTGGGATGTGTTTTATGGGCTTTGGGGGGCTAATTGGGCTGTGGATGTGAGGCTAGCAGCAAAACCAGAATTACCGACACCGTTCGAACGCTTCCTCGAACGCGGCACGAATGCCCGCAAATCTGTTTGACGTTCGAACGTAAACACGAACGCAGCACTAACGAAACAGTGAACATTTGAAAACTTCAATTTCCCTTCCGATGTCCGTTTCCCGTGACCTCCGTGACTTAAAAGGTAGTGTCTCCAAAATGAGTCTCATCATAGGGACTTATGTGTAAAAATGCAGTGCCTACAGTCGCCCCCACTTTGATGGGACTTGTGTAATGTGCAACAGTGACAATCCTATCAAAGTTTATGCAATGCATTTTCACTTACCTAGCTCGCCAGCTGCCGCTTGACTTACCATGTGTTGAGTTGAGTGATTTGGTGGTGAGGTGCTGCGACCCATGTTCATTCTGAACCGTGGTATGATGTGGTCCATTCCCGAACCGTTACCGTAAGTTGGTCCATTCCCGAACCGTGCTCCATTCTTGGAGTGCCATTCCCGGCTTGTTCATTCTTGAACTCGCTCCATTCTTGGAGTTGTCATTCCCGGCTTGTTCATTCTCGAACTGTGTTGAGATGAGGCTTTATTCCTCCCGAGCTTTATTCCCGAACTGTTGAGATGAGGCTTTTTTCCTCCCGAGCTTTATTCCCGAACTGTATCTGACATGAGGCTTTCTTCCCCTTGAGCTTTGTTCTCAAAATGTTGAGATGAGGCTTTATTCCTCCCGAGCTTTATTCCCGAACTGTACTGACATGAGGCTTTCTTCCCCTTGAGCTTTGTTCTCAAACTATACTTATATGAGGCTTTCTTCCTCTTGAGCTTTGTTCTCAAACTATACTGACATGAGGCTTTTATTCCCCTGGGCTTTGTTCCCGAACTGTGTTGAGATGAGGCTTTATTCCTCCCGAGCTTTATTCTCGAACTGTTGAGATGAGGGTTTATTCCTCCCGAGCTTTATTCCCGAACTGTACTGACATGAGGCTTTCTTCCCCTTGAGCTTTGTCTCAAACTATACTGATATGAGGCTTTCTTCCTCTTGACCTTGTTCTCAACTATACTGACATGAGGCTTTATTTCCCTGGGCTTTGTCCCCGAACTGTGTTGATATGAGGCTTTATTCCTTGGGCTTTAATCCCGAACTGTACTGAATGTGGGCTTTATTCCCGAGTTTGTAGGCTTTCTTCCTGAACTGTACTGAATGTGGGCTTTATTCTCGTACTGAGCTGAATGCAGGCTTTCTTCCTGAACCGAACTAGATGCAGGCTTTTATTCCTGAACTGTACTGAATGTGGGCTTTATTCCCGAGCTGAACTGAATTAGGCTTTCTTCCTGAACTGTGTGAATATGGGCTTTATTCCCGAGCTGAACTGAATATAGGCTTTCTTCCTGAACTGAACTGAATGTAGGCTTTCTTCCTGAACTGTGTTGAATATGGGCTTTATTCCCGAGCTGAACTAAAATAGGCTTTCTTCCTGAACTGAACTGAATGCAGGCTTTGTTCCTGAACTGTACCGAATTTGGGCTTTATTCCCAAGCTGTTTTGAACTGAATGCAGGCTTTGTTCCTGAACTGTACCGAATGTGGGCCTTTATTCCCGAACTGTTATCGTGAGGTGGTCCATTACCGAACCGTTACTGTGAGGTGGTCCATTCTCGAACCGTTACTGTGAGGTGGTTCATTCCCGAACCGTTACTGTGAGGTGGTTCATTCCCGAACCGTGCTTCCATCTTGGAGTGCCATTCCCGGCTTGTTCATTCTTGAACTGTCCATTCCCAGACCATATCTCCATTCTCGGAGTGTCATTTCCGACTTGTTCATTCTTGAACTTGCTCCATTCTGGATTGCCATTCTCGGCTTGTTCATTCATGAACTGTCCATTCCCGGACTATATCTCCATTCTCGGAGTGTCATTCCCGGCGTACTCATTCCCGAGCTGTCCATTCCCGGACTATATCTCCATTCTCGGAGTGCCATTCCCGGCGTGCTCATTCCGGCTGTCCATTCCCGGACTATATCTCCATTCTCGAGAGTGCCATTCTCGGCAGAAATGATCTGATGTAATGTGGGCCTCGCCCCCAGAATGCCATACCCGGCAAGACTGATACTGATGCTAATACGGCCTCGTCCAAACTGATGCTGATGTGGGCCTCGGCCCTGAGATTCATTCCAAAATTCTGCTGATGCGGGCCTCGACCCTGGGATTCATTCCCTGGATTCATTCCAAAATTCTGTTGATGTGGGCCTCGGCCCTGGGATTCATTCCCTGGATTTATTCCAAAATTCTGCTGATGTGGGCCTCGACCCTGGGATTCATTCCCTGGATTCATTCCAAAATTCTGCTGATGTGGGCCTCGGCCGCAGAATGATGTGGGCTTCGCCCTAAACTGATATTGATATAGGCCTCGCCCCCAGACTGATACAGCTGATATGGGTCTCGCCCCCAGACTGATACTGATATGGGCCTCGCCCCAAGACTAATACTGATATGGGCCTCGCCCCAAGACTGATACTGCTGATATGGGCCTCGCCCCCAGACTGATACTGATATGGGCCTCGCCCCAAGACTGATACTGATATGGGCCTCGCCCCAAGACTGATACTGCTGATATGGGCATCGCCCCCAGACTGATGCTGATATGGGCCTCGCCCCAAGACTGATACTGATACGGGCCTCGCCCCAAACTGATACTGATATGGGCCTCGCCCCAAGACTGATACTGCTGATATGGGCCTCGCCCCCAGACTGATACTGATATGGGCCTCGCCCCAAGACTGATACTGATATGGGCCTCGCCCCAAGGCTGATACTGATACGGGCCTCGCCCCCAGACTGATACAGTACTGTCGATGTTCCTGATTGGTTTGTCTTTTGACGCTTTCTTTTTTTCTTTTGAAACCTGTTATTACAAAACAGAACAAACACAAAAAGGATGCAAATATGTTACGTGTATGCATGCATGCATGATTGGGCTTCCTATCCCGTTGGGCTAGGTCTTCTGCCAGTACTCTTGGTGGCTGCTTGGTCTTTTGACAAGTCTGTCCTCTTCCCTAACCAACGGGTATCTATGATGGCTTTCAGGAAAAAATGGGGTTAACATGGTGCATGTATGTATGAGGTGCATGTGATGCATGATATGCATGCGATACAAGAAATATATCAACTCATTAAAATTTTCACACAAATCGGCTCATCATCATTTTAGAAGTTTTTGGGCCAACTGTCATAGGAGTGAACTCGTCCCAGTTTAAATGGCCCAACGAGTTCACATCTCATGGCAAGGAGCCCAACTAAATCCGAATGGTAACCTTCCGACACAATCACAAAGTGGCCCATCAATCATTTAGAAGCCTTTGGCCCAATAGTCATGAAATACATTCTTGTCCCAGTTTAAATGGCCCAACAAGCTCATATCCCATGACAAATGGTCCAACTGGATCCAAACGACGATGTTCCCAAACACAAGCATAGAAGAAGGATGATGCAAACATGACATAATAATTTCTACACAATGGCCCATCGACATTTCAGAAGTTTTGGGCCTAATAGTCATAAGGTGCGAACTTGCCCCAGTTTAAATGGCCCAACAAGCCCGCATTTCTGACAATAGTCAAACTGCATCCAAATGAGGATGGTCCACAAGCACATATTCAAGGAAATAATTGTTACTTTAGCCAACCGGTCTATAGGTGGGTTAGTAAGAGTATAGACAAAGGCTCTCACCGGCGAAGGATGGCCCACAACTAGGTCTCCCCACTCAAGGGTTCGAGCAACCAAGTGAGCGCACCCTTTTTTATACACTAAGGTACGTGCCAATGAGCTATGGTGTTTGTGACGGACTGTCAAATGGATTTCCCGTTGTAGATCCCCCAGAGGGAAGGTGGAGCGAGACTCACTTAAATACCCAAGCCTCTTAGGCTCTTATCGCTTGTTGTCAGGAATAAACAACGAGTCATCCAAATTAGTCCATCACAATAGGCTACGAGTAGATGGCTATCTAGGTGCCTTCACAGCTTTTCCTTCTAGAAAGGTAGTGAATGAAGGAAGACACCAAACCATTACCTAGCCTAAAAATGCCTTTGATTAAACCCTCACTTTATCCACTATAGACACGGTCAATTAAAACATAAATCCAAACATCGCAAGTCAATATTTCGGGGCCAATTATCTATCCCCAGTGGAGTCGTCAGACTGTGGGAACACAGAACCTGGGCGACGCTGTTCTGTCATAGGCTCGCGGCCTAGTTGGGAATACGGAGTAGCCACGGGGGACTAAACCGGAGAGTAATGGAGTCGCCACCCAGTGTGAACCGGGAAAATGAGATTTAAGGCCGCACTCACCCCTCGCAAGGGAAGACCTCAAACCGTTGGGTTCGGAATGGTCCCTTACTTATGTCACTTGTAATAAAAGGATTTATGTAATAATTTAACCAGGCTTAAATAACATTTATTTCCAAAAATATCATGCTTCTAAATTCATATGCATACATCAACAAATTCATCACAACATGCAACATCACATGGCAATCTCATGAACATATTTCAATCCTATGATATGGAAAACTAAGAACAACATAATCATGCTTGAGTACTATCTCATGAACCTATTAACGAAATAATATGCTAACAGCCTAATCATGCTTGAATACAATCCCAAGAACACATAGAATGGATAAATGCAGGAATACAAATAATACGGATGGCTATATAACACAAGAAAGATCAACCAAGAGGCAATTATGCATGAATATGATAAGACAGACTCAGTTCAGTGTGTGCGCGTTCTTTTGTTTTGTAGCGTTCGTAAACGCGTTCGAACGGTAAACAGAAGGTTCGCGTTCGTATGGCGTTTGATAACGCGTTCGAACGGAAATGAAACAGAATGCTCGGGTTCGTACGGCGTTTGATAACGCGTTCGAACGGAAATGAAACAGAATGTTCACGTTCGTATGGCGTTCGTGAACGCGTTCGAACGGAAATGAGACCTGATGCATGATAAGGCAAAAATGCATGTGCGTTCGAGTTGCGTTCGTAAACGCGTTCGAACGGGAACATACCTGATGCATGGAATGAGACGCAATACATAAACAACAAAATAAAGGGGTGCGGCGAAGTACTGCCGTAAAGGTGGCCTTTTGGGGCTCTTGATCTCTCAAGATAGGACCTTTAGACCAACATACTAAGCCCATACGCGTCACATCACATCATGCATACAAACATAAAGACAATCATATTATTCTAAGTATGTCCGATTGAACGTGTCTTGCATCCAACCGAACACACATCAACCGGCACGGCAAAGCATCGTGGTAAAGGGCTTTAACCCCTCCCCATAGGGGATCTTTCATTCCACTTACTAAGCCCATGCGCTCGATTGGGTCATGCATAAATAAGCAACATGCAGAATTTAAGTGACGAAAAATAAATAAATAAAAGCAATACAAAACAAGAGAAGGTGCCGTTTACTCAAGTGGTACGTGGAGTTGTATCCCAAGTACAGACCGCACTGCCGTCCATTCAGATTCGGCTACGGAATTTACGTCTGGGTTTCCATCCTATATACCACAAGAGACGCCACTCTTCCATTTCATTCAAGCCACAACATGCATCCATAAACGACTCTCATGCGAATAGAATTCAATAATAATAAAAGAACGAATATAAACTAATGAAAAGGTACCCTCAGGTCTAACCTTTTAAATCACCTCTCGGATGTACGGTACACGATCGTCGGAAGGGTGGATGCTTCGGAACTCTTCCGGTTCACTGGTTCACTGTTCTCGTTCGTTGTCTTACTGTTTTGAGTCGTCGTTCTCCGTCTTTTGCTATTGTTTCCTTGTGGTTTCCTGCCGTTTCCTCTTTATCTTTTGCTTACTGTTTTTGGGTGTGTTCTTCCTGTAATTTTTATGTGTGTTGTGTATGAGATAGGGACTAGGGTTGAGAAGGTTGGTGAATGGTTCTTTTTATAGGCAAAGGGTTGGGCTTGACAAGGAAAGGGATTTGGCTAATTAAAGAGGGATTTGATTTGGTTTGGTTAAGGGAAGTCAAAGATTGAGGGGGGGACAAATCTTAGCTGATATAGGGAAGGTTGAATATTTGATTGGCTTGGTTTAGGAATACAATATTTTAAGTTAGGAATAATATATTGGTTGATTGATTTTAACTTGGTATGATTATATTTTTGATTTAGTATGTGATTTGTTTAAATTAGGCATGATTTTAGTTTAAGTTGGTAATTGCTTATTTTATGTTTGGTATATGTTTTATTTAATTATTTAATTAATTTAATTATTATCTTATTTAGTTAATGTTTTAATTAATATTTATTTATTTAAATTGGGATGTGTTTTATGGCTTTGGGGGGCTAATTGGGCTGGATGTGAGGCTAGCAGCAAAACCAGAATTACCGACACCGTTCGAACGCTTCCTCGAACGCGGCACGAACGCCCGCAATCCGTTTGACGTTCGAACGTAAACACGAACGCAGCACTAACGAAAACAGTGAACCTTGTTTATTCTGAATTTCCCCTTCCGATGTCCGTTTCCCGTGACCTCCGTGACTTAAAAGGTAGTGTCTCCAAAATGAGACTCATCATAGGGACTTATGTGTAAAAATGCAGTGCCTACAATAACACTTCTAAAGAAACCTCATTTACATTGAGGGGAATAGGTGAGAAGAGAAATACAAAGAATCAAGAGGTAATAGGCTGGACACGCAGGTCCAATTTAATAAATTCTAAATTTATTACAATAATTTCCAAAATTGCCCTCACCCATCTAATATCCATCCGATATCCATTATTCATACATCACATCCATGTATTCACACAAAGCATGTTATTAATCAATCTAATCCAATTAATTAATCTGGAATTAATGACCATCCAATGTTCAAAAAACGATTTGATTTGCGCGAGTCAAACTCGTTTTAAGAATAAGTACTCAAAGTAGGAATTCTTGAATTATATCAAACAACAGTATTAAATCCAATTTAATTTGTATTCAATACTAATTCTATATTTAATTCCAAATTAAATAATTACACTTTATTAATGAGCCTTTGAGACTTAGATTCTAAATCTAATCTTTACGGGTCTCAAAGCCCAATTACATCCAATGTCAATTTAATTAAAGTCCAATGGGCTTTCAATTAATTTATAAGGCATGGACTTTGGTAACCAAAGCCCAATAAGGAATCACCCTTTTTGCCAAAAATCAATTTAGGCCTATTAGGCCCAATTAAAATTTTAAAGGCTCATTTAATCATATTTGGACTTTATGGAAATGGTTTTAGGCCCATTTGTCCAACCAATTAACCTAAACCAAACTTGGCCCAACCAAGCCCATTAAGCCCAAATACAACTTTATTAGCCCAATTCCAAATTTAGCCAACTAATTAAATTCTAAAATTCCAAATTTCACAATTTAATTAACTAAAGTGCTTTAGCCATAATTAATTAGTCAAATTAACATTTCCAAAATACCAATTTACATAATTAATCATGCTTATCATCATCAATACATGTCCAACATTATTGAATCAAAAAATCAATTCATTTCCTTGCTATATAGGTCACGGCAATTTGGGGATTTTAAATCCGATTTCAATTTTAATCCAATTAAATCCTAAATCAATTTATCCCAAGTCTTTCAATTCATCCAATGATCAAAAAACAAAAATCACCATGACTTTAGGGCACTTCAAACTTTCGGCCAAGTCGAACATTTGGGGAAAAATTAATCCAATTCAATTTTCATCAAATTGATCATGCATAACTCTAAGTTATCATCATTCAAGCATATTCAAACAAACAATTTCATCAAATCATGCTCAAATCAATTTTACCCAAATTTTACCCTAAATTCAATTTCATGCTTAATCAAGGCTCTGATACCATTGTTGGGTTTTCTAGGTCAAACCAAGATCATATTAAGCGATGAAAAGTGCGAATACAACAAAGTAAAGTAGCGGAAATACTCACTTTGATCGGCTTTTGCGATCCGGAGACAACAAAAAATTTCTGCTCCAAGCTTTTCCCTTGAGACTCTCGGCCAAGCTCTTTGGTTGTCCTCCTTGTGTTCTTCAAGTTCCAAGCTTTATGAATGATGATTTCATGCTCATAGATGGGTTTCCCTATCACCTTTGAATGAACCTTTAATGTGCTAGCAATGGAGAAAATTGCAACAAAATTCCCTTTTACTTCTCCTTGTTGTTCTCGGCATTTGAAGAAAAATAGAGAGAAAAATGGCTTCCAAGCCGTGTGAGGGAGAGAGAGAGAGGGGAAGGAAGATGAAGTTTTGTTTTTGGATTTTAAAAATCTAATACAACTTAACCCTTTCCAAAATGGTACAAGGCATTTAAGCCTTTTAACAACTCCCATCAATCACAAAAGTGATATGCATCACATCACTCAAAGTTGATGTGACTTCCATCACAAGAATGACTAATGATGTGAAGCGTGATGTGACTTGTGGGCCCCACTTGATTCAAAATGCGAGTGGTCCCGCAAACACTCCCGGGCTCGGATTCGCTAATTCCGAATTAACGAATTTTCCGTTGCGACGTAATTAAATCAAATTTAATTAAATAATTATGCCTAGCAAAATTACTATTCACGTCGCTCGCTAATTAATTCTAAATTAACTAGTTCGCCCAAATTAAAATCTAATTTTAATTCAGCGTCGAAATCTAATTTTGATTAATATATCGAATATATTATTTTATCGATTAATTCCAAATTAATCGTTATATCTTTTTAATTATATTTTATCCCAAACAAACTAGAGAACTGAATATTGCAAAATTTTCACTTACAACCAATGATCATATGTTATCGTGTATGTTGATAATACCTGTCAAATGAGCATATGAAGATCAATTTACACAATATATGGAGAATTCATAAATTCAAATTATTCAAAAAGAAATGAATAAAAATAACTGGTTATGAATTATTTTGAGATGCGTCTCAGGAGTGAAAACTCCTTACACAGCCACTTATGTGTTGGACAATTATGACCCATAGCATCATTATTTGTAAAGAACATTTTGTTTTTACAAATTAACTATGTGACAAAATGAAATTATTATTTTATCATTATTGTAATTAGATTACTTGGATATATATAATGATAAAAGTCCATATGGTTAAAGCGGATTAATAAGATATGAGACAGTATTAATCCACGAACGATTTAATCATTAAATATCCCTAGTCGAAGTATTATCGAGACTGGACATTGATAATGCGGAATAGACTAGTATTACACTTGTGCGCGTTATGGAAACTTATCGGCATTATTCTCATATATTTAGGTATTGATACTTATGTAAGTGTAATAAGAGGTCCTGTTAGTCGTTGGACAGGGAACAATTTGCTCTGGATAGACCCACTCGGAATCCCATTGGTAGTATGACTATGTGTATGGGAATCTGAATCAGGGTAGGTGTATGTGATCTTTAACCTGAGACTTACGTCGCTATTACTTGCGACAATCAGTTTACTTTGGTATTGGTCGTCTGGAGCTTTAACAGGTTCTGTGTACGCCTGTATTGGGTTTACTGAGAATCGTAGTGTATTGGATGTGATGTCAAGATGTGAGTATCACTTCAGACATATGGAGATGATGGTCACACAGGATACGGAACTGGTACTCTAAAAGCTGTAGCTATCGGGAAAGTATGATCAGGTCATGACTTTCCGATTACAGAGACTAGTTACTTGGGATCCGATATATACTTCATAGGGGCAGACACAGAGCCAGCTCTAGGCCTAGCATGTGACATCCGATACTGGATCGTATTACGCATTACATAGTATTACTACGCTTGATACAGATTATATTCCTCGATGATATTTTTTGGAGAATTGGGTAGGCACGGTGTTTTGCTAGAAGCCAAACATGTCTTGTAAATCGGTGAGAACGTGGTACGAGGTATGCACGTGTCGAATAGTCCGACAACCTATTTTACTGCCAACATATCTAGGAACTCTTGGGTCGCTTCCCAAAGATTCACCAATGACATTTGACTCATATAAAATTAATCTGGGATTAATTATGAGAGAGAAAATTAATCTGGGATTAATTGCGGCAAGAATTAATCTAGGATTAAATTCGTATAGAAGAGAGAACGCGATTATTTAGAATTAATCGATAAAATAAATTTAATAGTTAAATTGGATTTTTCTATTAATTTATTTATTTGGGGCTAAAATAATATATCAGATATATTACTTGAAATCAGATTAATACAAAATTAAAATTAGATTTAATTCGGGCTAACGAATTAATTTGGAATTAATTCGTAAGCGATTATCGTAAAAATGTTGCTAGGTATAATTATTCAATTAAATTGGATTTAATTATGTCGCGACGAAAAATTCGTTTAATTTAGAATTAAACAAACCTGGCCCAAGTCTAGTTGTGTGTTGGAGAAGCCAACTTAAATTTTGAATTTACATGAGGTGGGACCCATGACTTACATCAAATGTCTAACTTTGATCGAAGTAGTTAGCATTAATAAATTGGATTCATTTAACACACCCACCAACTTTTGAAAACCAACTATTTACTCATCTCTCTCCTTCTCCCAAGATGCCAAGGCCTAATTAGGAATCACCCTATGCAAAAAATCAATTTAGGCCCATTAGGCCCATTTAAAATATTAAAGGCCCAATTATCATATTTGGACTTTATGGAAATGGTTTTAGGCCCAATTGGATCCAACCAATTATCCTAAACCAAACTTGGCCTAACCAAGCCCATTAAGCCCAAATACAATAAATTAAATTAACTCATTATTCCAAATTACAAATTAATTCAATTCAAGTGTAATTACCATAATTAATTAATTAATCTAATGCTTCCAAAACACTAATTAATTCAATTAATCATGCTCTACATTTCCAATTCATGTCCAACACAAATTGAAGCAAAATCAATCCATTCCAACATGCTTCATTCACGACAATCATCATGAAATAACATTCAATTCCGATTTCAATCCAATTAACCAACAATTAATATTCATTTCATGCAATTAACATATCCAAATGTTAAATTTTCAAAAAATCACCATGAATACACCTAGGGTAATAATCGACCATGTCCAAGGAATTAGGGATTTTTGATCTAATCAATTTTTCAATTCCATCAATGCACAATCCAATCAACATTATACAAACATAACCCAACAATCAATTTAGGCATTTCATGCTCCAATCACAAAAACCCAAATTAAAGTTTAGAACCATAAATTTTCAAATCAAACTTAGATCGCTCTGATACCATTGTAAGTGTTCCTAGAACATGCCAAGATCGTCTAAGAGTGATTTTTGTGTGAATAAAATCAAAAGAGTTGCGGAAAATACTCACATTGATCGGATGAGTTCAAAACTTTTTTTGCATTTCGGTGGAAGCTCCAAGTCCTTCTTGAGTGTTTCCAACACTTGGGTGAGTTTCCATATCACCTTGATTCACTCATTTATATGCTATTAAGAACAAATGAAAGAAAAATTGCTCTCCCAATAGGCAATGGAGTTCGTCATTTGAGAGAGAGAAGAGGGGATAGTTGTTTTTCAAGTTCTAAACTTGTTACCAAATGTTGACTTCTAAAGTTAACTTAAGTGTGTTGTGTAAGTTAAATGAATTACATTTAATAAAGCCAACCACCTCCATCACACTTATTACTACTTGATGTAAGTCAAATGTCAAGTTGATGTAAGTGGTGGGCCCCACTTTAAATTCAAAATTCAAGTGGGTTTGCTCAACAAACTTCGGGCTCGGTTACCTTTAATCCGATTAAACGAACTTTCCGTCGCGACATAATTAAATCAAATTTAATTATATAATAGTGCCTCGTAAAATTATTACGAAAGTCGCTCGCGAATTAATTCTAAATTAATCCATTCGCTTGAATTAAAATCCAATTTTAATTCCGTGTTGAAATCCAGTTTCAATTAATATATCCGATATATTATTTTAGCCTAATTAAGTAAATTAAATAGAAAAATCCAATTTAACTATTAAATTTATTTTACCGATTAATTCCAAATTAATCGCGTTCTCTCTTCTCGACGAATTTAATCCCAGATAAATTCTCGTCGCAATTAATCCCAAATTAATTCTTTCTCTTTTAATTAATCCCAGTTTAATTCATTGCCGTAATTAATCCCAAATTAATTTTCTCTTTCATAATTAATCCCAGATTAATTTTCTATTCGAGTCAAATCTCAACGATGAATCTTCGGGAAGCAACCAAGAGATTCCTGGATATGTTGGCAGTAAATACGGTCATCGGACTATCCGAATACGTGCATACCCGGTACCACGTTCTCACCGATTTACAAGACATGGTTGGCTTCTAGCAAAGCACCGTGCCTACCCAATTCTCCAGAAATATTCTTTAAAGGAATATGTAATCTTTGTCATGTGTAGCATACGTAGTATTGCGTATTACGATCTAGTATCGAATATCACATGCTAGGCCTGGGGCTGGAATTGTGTCTGCCCCGTACGAAGCATATATCGGATCTCTGGTAACTAGTCTCTATAATCGGATAATCATGAGCTTGTCATATTATCCTGATAGCTGCAGCATACAAGAGTACCAGTTCCATATCCTGCGTGATCATCATCTCCATATGACTGAAGTGATACTTCCATCTTGACATCACACCCAATACACTACGATTCTCAGTATACCCAGAAGAGGCGTACATAAAACCTGTTAAAGCCTCGGACGACCAAAACCAAAGTATACTGATTGTCGCAAGTATTAGCGTGCAAGTCTCAAGTAAGACCAAATACACATACCTTGATTCGGATTCCCATAGACACATAGTCATACTACCAATGGGATTCCGAGGGGTCTATCCACAGCGAAGCTGTTTCCGTACCATCGGTAAACAGAATATCCTATTACACTTGCATGAGTATCCAATACCCAAATATATGAGAACTATGCCGTTACGCTTCCATAACACGCACAAGTGTAATACTAGTCTATTCCACATTATCGATGTCCAGTCTCGATAATACTACGACTAGGGATATTTAATGATTAAACCTTAGTGGATTAATATTGTCTCATATCTTATTAATCTGGTATTAATCATATGGACTTATATCATTTATATATCCCGGTAATCCAATTACAAATGATAAAAGAGTAATTTCCTTTGTCACATAGTTAATTGGTACAACAACGCCATGTTCTGTACAAATAGTGATGCTATGGGTCATAATTGTCCAACAATCTCCCACTTGGCCTATAGCCAATCACTCAAGTGTCTAACACCTGACTATGTACGGGTTGCTCAAATTTCTGCTGAGAAACAGCTTTCGTCAGCGGATTTGCAATGATATCATCTGATTCGTTTTATTCGATCATCACATCACCACGATGTATGATCCGAACGAATTAGATGAATAGTTGAAGTATATACTTGGATCATTGATGAGACCACGGTTCCTTAGCCTGTTTTGTAGCCCAGCTCAGCTGCTAACAGAACTATACCTAATCCAATTAGGATTATATAGATCCAAAATGCTTCTTTTGCTGCCTCAGCTGCAACAATATTCCGCTATGTTATTTATTCGCCAAGAGTATATTGCTTGGAAGATTTCCAGCTCACTGTTCTGTTATTCAAACTAAATATGTACCCTTATTGCGACTTAAAGTCGTCTTTGTCGGTTTGGAAACTTGCAGCGGTGAACCTAGTCACCTCAAGTTCTCATTTCCCTATATTCCCAGAAAGCATCCTTAGTTCGTCCAAGATACTCAAGGATGTTCTTTACATCAATCCAGTGACCATCACCTGGATTGGTCTTATAGCGTCTACATATGCTCAAAACATATGAGACATCAGGTCACATACATTTCAAAAACGTACGAGCTATGGGAGGGTTGTCAGCAGCTTTCTAGATCTATCCCAGTAGATCTTTATTCCTAGAATAAAGCCTGCTTCTCCCAGGTATTTCATGGAGAATTTTAATGAAAGCCAAGCTTTCACCGATTATATTATGGGATTGTTATGTTAAGAAGCAATACATCATCAACATATAGGACATTTATTGTCAGTGCGCTCCCACTAACCTTCTTATATACACAAGAATCATATTCATTTTGAATGAAATCATATACCATTATGATCTCATCAAAATGTTGGTTCCAAGAACGATATGATTAATTCAATCCATAAATGGATCGATTTAACTTGCAAACCTTGTTTGCATGTTTTGGCACGACAAAACCGTCAGGATGTTGCATATAAACATCCTCCAAAAGGTTTCCTTTAAGGAAAGCGGTTTTGACGTCCATATGCCATATTTCATAAATGAAATATGCAGCATTTGCAAGCATTATCCGAATAGATTTAATCATGGCAACAGGTGAAAAAATTTCATCATAATCGACATCATGTCGTTAACGATACCCTTTTCTGTATAAGCCTAGCTGTATACATTAATATGTTTCCATCCATGTATGTCTTCCTTGAAGACTCATATAGTACCAATAGGCACAATGCCTTCTGGTACATCAACCAGTGTCCAAACTGTTGGAGTTCACTAAGGTCCCAAGATCAATAAACAAGCATGAACATGAGTGAATACAACGAGGGAGTTGCGAAATACTCACATCGATCGGTTGAGCGACGCGGGAGGCAACAAAAATTCCATTTTCTGCTCCTTGTGCATTCGGCAGTGGCAGTGAGTTTGCTCACTGTTTTCGGCCTTTGATGTCATCTTCCAAGCTCCAAGCTTCGTCAAACGATTCCAGGCTCATGGGTGGACTTCCATATCACCTTCGCATGTCTCTCGGAGTGCTAGCTCTCTTGATTTTTGCCACAAAAACCAAGCACTTTGGCTTCCCTTAGCTCACAGCAGTGAGCAGAAGAAGAGAGAAGAGCAGCCCACTTTGGGCGTGTAAAGAGAGAAGAAGAAAGAGAGTGTTGTGTGGTTTGATTCTAATTTGTGTATCTAATACAAAAATGTGAATTTCAAATTCATTTACCATGAATTTGGCTTTCAAAAAGTCAAGCCTTAATTGCTCCAACCACACACATCACTCCATCAATTCATCAATCAATGAATAGTGACTGGCGTCAATCACTCAAAGTGAAAGACATCTATCACTTGATTGACGAATGATGTGACGCTAGAAGCGACTAGTGATTTGACGCTTGATTTGACTTGCATGCCGCACTCGAATTCGAAATGTGAATGCGCTCGTAAATAATCTCGGGCTTGGGTTCGCTAATTCCAAATTAACGAATTTTTCGTTTCGACGCAATTAAATGATTACGCCTAGCGAAGTCACTATTCACATCGCTAACGAATTAATTCTAAATTAACTCGTTCGCCAGAATTAAAATCTAATTTTAATTCTGCGTCAAAATCCAATTTCGTTTAATATATCGAATATATTAATTAATCGATTAATTCCAAATTAATCGTTATCTCTCTTTAATTGATATTTTATCCCAGATAAAATATCTCCGTAATTAATCCCAGATGAATTTTCTCTCTCTTCTAATTAATCCCAGATTAATTAAAAGTGCGAGTCATACGTTATCGGTGAATCTACGGGAAGCGACCCATGAGATCCCCGGATATGTTTGCAGTAAATTCGGTCGTCGGACTATCTGAACACGTAAGTACCTAGTACTACGTTTTACCGATTTACAAGACAAGGTTGGCTTCTAGCAAAGCGCCATGCTTACCCAATTCTCCAGAAATATCCTTATAGGAATAAGGATCTATATCAGGTGTAGTATACGTAGTATTGCGTATTTCGATCCAGTATCAGATGATCACATGCAAGGCCTGGGGTTGGTACAGTGTCTGCCCCGTACGAAGCATATATCAGATTACGAGCAACTAGTCTCTTTATTATCGGATAATCATGACCAAGTCATATTATCCCGACAGTTGCAACCTTTTTAGAGAACCAGTTCTATATCCCTGCGCGATCATCAACTCCATATGACTTGAGTGACACTTCCGTCTTGACATCACACCCAACACACTACGATTCTCCATATACCCAGTATTGGCGTACACAGAACCTGTTAAAGTCCTGGACGACTACAACCAAAGTATATTGAATGTCGCAAGTGTTAGCGGTGGAAGTCTCAGATTAAGACCAAATACACCTACCCTGATTTCGGATTTCCATAGACACATAGTCATACTACCAATGGAATTCTGAGGGGGTCTATCCAGAGCGAAGCTTTTTCCCGTACCATCGGTAAAACACAACCTCCTATTACACTTGCATGAGTTTTCCATACCCAAATATATGAGAACTATTCTGTTGTGCCCTCACAACGCGCACAAGTGAAATACTAGTCTTTTATGTATTCATCGAGTCCAATCTCGATAATACTCTGACTAGGGATATTTAATGATTTATCCTTCGTGGATTGATATTGTCTCATATCATTCTCAATCCAAGAACAAATCACATGGACCTCCTATCATTTATACATCTAGGTGATCTAATCACAAATGATAAGAGTGCAATCTTCTTTGTCACATAGTTAATTTGTACAACAACACCATGATCTGTACAAATAGTGACGATATGGGTCATAATTGTCCAACAATCTCCCACTTGGCCTATAGCCAGTCACTTGAGTGTCCTACACCCGAACTATGTACGATTGGCTCAAACTGCTGAGGAATGCTTTCGTCAGCGGATTTACATGATTATCGTCTGATGCAATTTATTCGATCATCACATCGCCATGATGTATGATCCGAACGAATCATATGAATATTGAAGTATATATATGGATCGTTGATGAGACCATTAATTCTTTAGCCTGTGCTGACGCATAGCTTAGCTGCTAACATAATTATATCTAATCTAATTAGATTTGTTATCGACCCAAATGGCTTCTATTGCCGCCTCAGCTGCAGCAATAACCCGTATTTATTGTTTATACGGTAATAGTATCTTTCTTGGAAGATTTCCAGTTCACTGTTCCGTTATTCAAAATGTATAGTACCATTTGCGACTTATAGTCGTCTTTACCGGTTAGGAAACTTGCTACAGTGATCCCAGTCACTTCAAGTTCTCCATCTCCATAGTTTAAGACAACATCCTTAGTTCTCTAAGATACTAAGTATGTTCTTAACTTCAATCCAGTGACTATCACTTGGATTGGCCTGTTTGTGACTTCATATGCTCAAAGCGTATGAGACATCAGGTCGTGTACATTTTTCAATGTACGATTTCTCGGAGAGTTTCAACTTTTAGATCTATCCCATTAGATCTTTATTCCTAGAATAAAGGTTGTTTTTCCCAAGATTTCCACGGAGAATTTTCTCGAAAGCCAAGCTTTCACCGATAGTTTTATGGGAATCATTTCCAAGAAATGACATATTATCATTATTTTATAGGACAACCACTGTCAGTGCGCTCCCACTAACCTCCTTATATACACAAGAATCATTTCCATTTTGAATTAAATCATAAACTATTATGATTACATCAAAACGATAATTCCAAGAACTTATGCTTGCTTTAATCCAAACATGGATCGAATAACCCGCAAACCTTGTTTGCTAGTTTTGGTACGACAAAACCGATAGGATGTTGTAAACATCCTCCAAAAGGTTTCCTTTTAAGGAAAGCGATTTTCCCGTTCAACTGACATATTTCATAAATGAAACATGCAGCATCAGCAAGCATTATCCAAATGGATTTACCATGGCAACAGGTAAAAGGTTGAATCATAATCAACACAATGTTGATAACGATACCTTCCGCTACAAGCCCAGCTTAGTACGTTGGTATGTTGCCATCCATGTATGTCTTCCTTGAAGACTCATAAAGTACCAATAGGCACAATGTCTTGCGGTACATCAACTAGTATCCAAACTTGTTGATATACATGGAATCCATTTCGGACTCATGACACCTTTTCATAATAGGGAGTCGATACCTTGTATCACTTCCTCATACGCAGTCAGTTGGTATTCCTCAAAAGATTAACATCTTTATAAGGTGAGATCAGAAACCGATACCCCAAGTTGTTTTCTGACTCTCTCCGACATACGTGGTTCTTGTGTATTCGAAGATTATGGTATAGTTTCATCCTTGATGAACTATTTATGTTCCATTAAGATTCGGTGCCTTGAATAGTATTACTCCGACTTTCATCGAGTTTTACTATCCTCCCACTTACCACTGCATATCGGTATTCCTCTTAGGAAAACCGCATGGCGAGCAACAATTACATTGTTCTCTCGTGAGTTGTATAAGTACTATACTTTGGTATCCCTCTGATAACCTACAATTGGCACTTATCCAATTTGGGTTTTATTTTGGTATCATCCAAACATATTCCTAGCATTCCCAAATGTTCAGGAATGAGAAACCCGGTTTCTTTCCTGTTCATATCTAATATGATATCTGTCAAACATATTTTTATGGAACCTTATTCTAAATAAGTTCTGCACTGTTTATGCGTATCCATTGAAGGAAATGGTAGCTCAGAGTGACTCATGATTAACCTTATCATGTCTAACAAAATTCGGTTACTCTGTTCGGACACACCGTCAAAATGACGTGTTCCGAGAGGAGTCCTCATTGAAAGAATACTATACTCTTTCAAGTATATTAGAAACTTATTGCTTAAGTATTTTCCATTACGGTCTTACCGTTACGGTATAATACTTTAGCCGGTCTGTTCGTCTATTTCGTGTCGAAACTTTAAAAGTTTCCGATTTGTGTTCTTCAAAAGAAACACATATGGTAATAACGCGATGCCACATCCGTAAAGGTTACGAAACATTCATATCCACATCTAGCCTAGCTAGACATGGGCCCTCTTGCTTCACTATGAACTAGGGCTAACAGATCGGTGGCATTTGCACTTTTACCAAGTAAAGGTGTTATAGGCACTTTGCCCAATAAACTAGAGTCGTAGACTTTATTTGAATGGAATCAACATTGTCCTAGTATCCACTCTTCAAAAGTGTGGATATACGAGTCTTGTTTAATTATGTCACAGACAACAATGCCACAATTAGTCTCTTCTGATCAAATCAGTTTGAGCTATTTGTTTGTCATGTTATATATTTGAGATTTATTTATATTCAAAATATAAATAATGTTATTCACATCTAATGTGTTTATCTCAATATCATCTTTATATAATAAAACACTTTAGTGTTCTAAAATATAAAGGTTCACCCGCAGCGGGTTAAACACTGATATAGAGATAATGTTTCTAGTCAAACTAGTTACATTATAACAGATTCCTAATCCTGCTCATAGGAGATTCTAAACATCAATATATATATATATATATATATATATATATATCACAGTAAGTATCTAAAATCCAATTTTAATACTAGTAATGAATATATTTATGACAAACATATTTGAAGTCAGAGTCTTGCTCTTCTTCAATTCATTCATGTCTGCTTTGTTCAAATGGTAGTCACGCTTCCGCGATCCCGTTTGCCACATTTAGGCAGACATTTTGGGATATGTCTTTTATCTTCCCAGAAGATTATAATGATTTTGCCTTTACCCTTTCCCACATTCCAGAAGCCTTTGGCCTAGCCTCGGCTGACTAGAATATCGAAATAAAGTGCGCCTTGCGCTACTTGCCTATTGCAAAGTTTGACTTTGCCTCCTTGAGAATAGTCATTAACTCTCTAAGAGTTATTAATTGCAATTTAGTACTTCTAAAATCTAAGCATAGATTTATGAAGATCCTTCAATTTCATTATCATACTTTAAGGATCTAATCCTTAGTTCTGATTCAGAAATTAAAAAGTCTACTATGACAAGCTAAATGGATTAAGCACTTAAGTTATCATCACATAAAACTTCCAAAGATTATGCTCTACTATTTGCTTAACTCTGGGCTTAGGCCTAATATGTTATTTTATCAAATAAAAGTAACTTATTATTTTCCAGGACCATCCTGAAATTTATTCCCAATTTGAAAATTAAACCATTTAAATACATTTTCCCTAAGATTATGTTTTAAATGTCAATCTTTCAATTTTATCTTGATTTTAATAGTCCAACTATTTAATCAATGATTTAGGTACTATTTATTATAATGATTACAATAGTCCAACTATTTAATCAACTATAAATTTATAGATTAAAATAAATTATATTGATTACTATAATCCAATTATAAAATCAACTATAAATGAATAGTTTGAATATAGTCCAACTATTAATTAAAATAACATTTAAATATTAGTCCAACTAACATTTAATTTATTTGACGAATGATATTTGTTTGAGCGCGTATGGCAAGTAATTAAACGAATATTGCAAATTCAATTCTTGCCTCCCACTATTTTTCGGCGAGCCTCTAACCCTCTATCGAGTACTCGGGAAACCGTGTTTCCTAGCGGGTTAGGATCCTGTTAAATATCACCGAATAACCAAAATCAAATCCGGAAATTACCCCATAAGCCCAGAAATCAATTTTGGCCCATTAGGCCCAATTAAACTTTAAAGGTCCAATAGTCGCATTTGGGCTTTATGGATGCGGTTTTGGGCCCAATTGGATCCAATCCAATTTGCCTTAACCCAACTTGGTACAACCAAGCCCATAAGCCCAATAACAACTTTCAAGCCCAATTTCACAAAATAGGCCCAAATCAATTAAATCACAAAAACCCAATTTCACAATTTAATTAATTCTAAAGTGTATTGCATAATTAATCACATAAATCAATATTTCCAAATCATCAATTTATACAACTAATCATGCTTTTAAACATCAAATAGTGTCCAACACAATTTCATCAAAAATCAAACCCATTCATGCTTCTATATGTATCGGCAATATTGGGGATTTTATGTCCGATTCGAATTCAATCCAATTAATTCCACAATCGACATTAAATCATTTTCCCGAATGATTTCCAACACATCCAATGATCAAAAATAAAAAATCCCAAGATATTATAGGGCTCAACCATTCTGCCAACATAACAATTTGGGGAAAAAAATGATCCAATCACAATTTCTTGAAATTGATCCAATCAATCTTCATTCAACATCAATTAAGCATATTCAATCAAACAATTTAATTAATTCATGCTCAAAATCAATTTACCCAAATTTTAAGCCCTAAATCAATTTCATGCTTTTCCTTGCTCATGATACCATTGTTGGAGTTTACTAAGGTCCCAAGGATCAATAAACAAGCATGAACATGAGTGAATACAATGAGGGAGTTGCGGAATACTCACATCGATCGGTTGAGCGACGCGGGAGGCAACAAAAATTCCATTTTCTGCTCCTTGTGCATTCGGCAGTGGCAGTGAGTTTGCTCAATATTTTCGGCCTTTGATGTCATCTTCCAAGCTCCAAGCTTCGTCAAACGATTCCCGGCTCATGGGTGGACTTCCCTATCACCTTCGCATGTCTCTCGGAGTGCTAGCTCTCTTGAATTTTGCCACAAAAACCAAGCACTTTGGCTTCCCTTAGCTCACGGCAGTGGGCAGAAGAAGAGAGAAGAGCAGCCCACTTTGGGCGTGTAAAGAGAGAAGAAGAAAAGAGTGTTGTGTGGTTTGATTCTAATTTGTGTATCTAATACAAAAATGTGAATTTCAAATTCATTTACCATGAATTGGCTTTCAAAAAGTCAAGCCTTAATGGCTCCAACTGTTGGGGTTGGTGCTCAGAGCGCCAATCCGGACCGTATTTATGTCTGATTCATGAATACGAACATCCCCTTATTCCATAATATTACTTATTTATGGTTGCACCTCTTGTTCTTATATACGTATTCGATCTGATTACGATTAGATTGAAACTAAATGTGGTTTAGTGATATGTATATATTATACAAAGGCCCGATAATATATAATGCAGTATACAGTTACAAAGTTAGTTTGTAATTGACATTGGGAAGTGTCACTGCTATATGTATATTATCAAACAAAGTTCCTGGTCAAGATTTGCTAACACGGGTCGGTTAGTCAAATCCGTTGAGACCAGTACATGTCGTATATCGAGACTTGGTCCGATGGTTTATCCCAATGAACCATGAGTCTATGGAGACTCGTATAGACGTGTAGGTGTTTATAGTGGATAAACACTGAACGGCTCACCGAAGATTCTTAATGGATGGTACGCCAACGTCAATAAGAATCTTCTCGGGTTGAGTAGCATAGTGGTCCTTCGACTTGAGACACCACTGTGGATGTATGAGACATCCTCCACACTTAGATGGCAGTCACGTCACCGATCTATTTAGATCAGACCTCCGCCTGTTCGTTGGGTGTGGATCGATCCTCAGGATATCCTGTGTGTGTCAAGATAGGATCCGTCAGTTCTGTGTACAGAGCATAGGTAGTCCATATATCATTAGCAGTCTGTTAAATCTGTGGCCACAGTATACTTCGGAAGTAAGTTCCGAATGTTATTTAGAGATTGCTAATAGATACGTCGACGAGATAATACCTATAGAGATTTGACGTTCACTTCTATATCTCTGGGATTATCTGGATACATGTGACGGAGGGATTATACGTATGCAATGACCTCGACCTGTATGATTCAGCTAGTTTATCCGTGATCGTCATAATCTACGGGTGGATAGATTATGGACACGAAATTGGATTTCGTGACGGATATACCTGAATCTAGAGAGTCTCAATAATGAAACATACTCGTAGAGCACTAGAGCAACATTTATGAATAATGATGATTATTTATAAATCGTTTAATCGTTAAACGAAAAATACATGCGAACGGGCCGAACCGTTATTTCCTAATTAATGTGTATTTGTATTTAATAAATGATATTATTAAATACACATTAATAAATAGTCAAATAAAGGTATTTGACATATATCATCAATATATGTATTTGAGATATTTAAAGTAAATATAATACATATATTTGATATATTTGTATTTAATTAATTAATTAATTATTTAATTGTTAAATGATTAATATAATTAAAATATAAATATATCACCAAATGATAAAGTTAGGAAATGATTATAAGTTGCAATTGTTGACTTATACATTAAAGGAAAAGGTTGTCAAATTGATTTTGACTTCTTAAGATATTTGTTCAAAAATTGTTTGAAAATGAAAATATCTTTTTCCTTTATTTTTCATTAATTTCGGCCATTACACTTTAAATATAAGAGTTATATTATTCTTAGTTGCATTTGTTGACTTAATTAAATATCTAATAAAGTGTTATTAAGATATTTATGCAAGTTGACTAAATGTAAAGTTAAATGAAATTGAAATGAAATTTGGTATATTTGTATACACAATTTCGGCCAAGGGCATTCTTTGTCCTAAGTATAAATTGTTTTCATTTCACTTTCATTTGATAACCTAATTCACTTTGACATAAACTCCATTAAAGAAAAAAACCAAGGAAGCAAGTGAAGAAGAAAAGGAAAAACTAAAGAAAAGCTTGGATTTAGTAAGTTTTACCAACTTACTATTAGATAAGAAATTGTTCCTTATGATCTAGGCTATAACATATGATGTTCTTAAGTTATTCCTTTCTTTATTCTTTGTGTTTTTGATGGATAAAAGTTTGGTGAAAGTGTTGAGCATGTATAATGGAGAAAGCTTGTGACTATTGTAGTTATAAGTATTCTTTTATGGTTTTGGAAACCTTGTTGCTAATCTAGAGTTGTTGACCCACTCTTAGATGACCTAGATTTGATCTTGAGTTGTTTCATTGTGTTGAGACTTTGATTGGATGGAAGAAACATGATTGAAGTAGTTGATTTAACCAATTTGGTCTAATTTATCCAATTTGAAGAAATTGAAAAATTAGGGTTCATGACCAATTCCAAATTTGGGGGTTTTCATATATGTTGAGCATTTGGGTGTGTATATGATGCATGCAAAGTTTCATGTTGATTGGATTTCATTTGGATGAGTTTTGAAGCATGAAATGACCAAATGGTCAATTTGGGCACCAAATGGTGCATTCGACCTTAGGGTCAAAAATTGGGGATTTTGGTTGCTTTGGTGTTTTGATGTTTTGAACATGCTAAGTTCATCTTAGAAATGATTTAGAATCATTCAAAATTGATTGGATCAATTTCGGACTAAAATGGACAAAATACCATATAAGGGTAATTTGGTAATTTCACTTGAATATGATTCATTTGAAATTTTGTTTCATAATTTGATTATTGGGCAATTAAATAAATATGTCTATTTAATTAATCCAAGAAAAAGTTTTGAAATCGGAAGATACGATCTTCCGCCGCTTCCGCTGCGTTACCGGATTATGCCCCTAAAAACCCTTACACCAACCACACACATCACTCCATCAATCCATCAATCAATGAATAATGACTGGCGTCAATCACTCAAAGTGAAAGACATCTATCACTTGATTGATGAATGATGTGAAACTAGAAGCGACTAGCGATTTGACGCTTGATTTGACTTGTGTGCCGCACTCGAATTCGAAATACGAATGCGCTCGCAAAAAATCTCGGGCTTGGGTTCACTAATTCCAAATTAATGAATTTTCTGTTGCGACGCAATTAAATGATTACGCCTAGCGAAGTCACTATTCACGTCGCTAACGAATTAATTCTAAATTAACTCATTTGCCTGAATTAAAATCTAATTTTAATTCCGCGTCGAAATCTAATTTCGTTTAATATATCGTATATATTAATTAATCGATTAATTCCAAATTAATCGTTATCTCTCTTTAATTGATATTTTATCCCAGATAAAATATCTCCGCATTTAATCCCAGGTTAATTTTCTCTCTCTTCTAATTAATCCCAGATTAATTAAAAGTGCGAGTCATACGTCATCGGTGAATCTTTGGGAAGCGACCCATGAGATCCCCGGATATGTTGGCAGTAAATTCGGTCGTCGGACTATCCGAACACGTAAGTACCTAGTACTACGTTTTACCGATTTACAAGACAAGGTTGGCTTCTAGCAAAGCGTCATGCCTACCCAATTCTCCAGAAATATCCTTACATGAATAAGGATCTATATCAGGCGTAGTATACGTAGTATTGCGTATTTCGTTCCAGTATCGGATGATCACATGCAAGGCCTGGGGCTGGTACAGTGTCTGCCTTGTACGAAGTATATATCGGATTACGAGCAACTAGTCTCTTTATTATCGGATAATCATGACCAAGTCATATTATCCCGACGGTTGCAACCTTTTTAGAGAACCATTTCTGTATCCATGCGCGATCATCAACTCCATATGACTGGAGTGACACTTCCGTCTTGATATCACACCCAACACACTACGATTCTCAATATACCGAGCATTGGCGTACACAGAACCTGTTAAAGTCCTGGACGACCGCAACCAAAGTATATTGATTGTCGCAAGTGTTAGCGGTGCAAGTCTCAGGTTAAGACCAAATACACCTACCCTGATTTCGGATTTCCATAGACACATAGTCATACTACCAATGGAATTACGAGGGGGTCTATCTAGAGCGAAGCTGTTTCACGTACCATCGGTAAAACACAACCTCTTATTACACTTGCATGAGTATCATATACCCAAATATATGAGAACTATGCCATTATGCCCTCACAACGCGCACAAGTGTAATACTAGTCTTTTATGTATTCATCGATGTCCAATCTCGATAATACTCTGACTAGGGATATTTAATGATTTATCCTTCGTGGATTGATACTGTCTCATATCATTCTCAATCCAGGAACAAATCACAGGGACCTCCTATCATTTATTCATCTAGGTGATCTAATCACAAATGATAAGAGTGCAATCTCCTTTGTCACATAGTTAATTTGTACAACAACACCATGATCTGTACAAATAGTGACGCTATGGGTCATAATTGTCCAACACAAACTTGGTTGTATACATGGAATCCATTTCGGATTCATGGCACTTTGCCAATAAAGGAGTCGATACCTTGTATCACTTCCTCATACATAGCTGGTTCGGCTTCCTCAATAAGATTGATATCTACATGAGGTGAGATTAGAAACCCATATCTCTTAGGTTGTTTTCTAACTCTCTCCGACCTACGTGGTTCTTGTGTATTCGAAGATTATTGGTACAGTTTCATCCATGATGAACTGTTAGTGTTCCGTGAGGACCCGGTGCCTAGAACAGTATTACTCAGATTTTCATCGAGTTCTACTTTCTTCCCACTTACCACTGCATATAGGAATTCCTCTTAGGAAAACCGCATGGAGAGCAACAATTACATTGTTCTCTTGTGAGTTGTATAAGTACTATACTTTGGTTTCCCTATGAAAACCTACAAATAGGCACTTATCCGATTTGGGTTCTAGTTTGGTATCATCCAAACATTCAATTATATGCCCAGCATCCCAAATCTTCAGGAATGAGAAACCCAATTTCTTTTCTGTTCATATCTAATATGAAGTCTGTCTAACAGATTTTCATGGAACCTTATTCAAAATAATTATTGCACTGTTTAATGCATATCCCTAGAAGAAAATTGGTAGCTCAGAGCGACTCATCATTAACCTTACTATGTCCGACAAAGTTTGGTTTCTCAGTTCGGACACACCGTCAATTTGAGGTGTTCCGGGAGGAGTCCATTGTGAAAGAATACCATACTCTTTCAAGTAATCTTGAAACTTATATGTTTAAGTATTTTACATTATGGTTCGACCGTAATGTTTTTAATACTTTTACCGGTCTGTTTTCTTACTTCGTGTCGAAACTCTTTGAATTACTCAAAAGTTTCTGACTTGTGTTTCATAAGATACACATAACCGTAACATGATGCCACATCCGTAAAGGTTACGAAGTATTCATATCCACCTCTAGCCTAGCTAGACATGGGCCCACTTACGTCACTATGAACGAAGGCTAACAGATCGGTGGCACTTGCACTTTTACCAAGTAAAATGTGTTTTAGGCACTTTGCCTAATAAACTAGATTCGTAGACATCATTTGAATTAGAATCAAATCCGTCCTAGTACCCACTCTTCGAAAGTGTGGATATACGAGTCTTGTTTATGTGTCACAGACAACAATGCCACAAATAAGTCTCATCTGATTAATTCAGTTTGAGCTATTTGTTTGTCATGTTATATGTACGAGATTAATTTATATTCTAAATATAAATACTGTTATTCAGATCTAATGTGTATATCTCAATATCTTCTTTATAAACAAAACACTTAGTGTTCTAGAATATAAAGGTACACTCGCAATGAGTTAAACTAGATACAAAGATAATGTTTCTAGTCAAACTAGGTACATTATAACAGTTTCCTAATTCAAGTACATGCCCAAAAGGCAGTTCCAAAACTTAGGTTCCCACAACCAAAACAGCGACTCTCGTCCTGTTTCCGACTAATAGATCGATCTCAACTAAAGCCAGTCTCCTGCTAATCAGCAGATCCCGTACATCAGTACATATATTTATGTACCACATCCAGTATCTAAAACCCAATTTTAAAACCAGCAGTGGACATGTTTATAACAAACATACCTAAAGCTGGACCCTTGTCCGTTTTCACTTCCTTCATGTCTGCCTTGTCCATACGGCAGTCACGCTTCCAGTGACCCCATTTGCCACAGTTTAGGCAGATATCTTGGGATATGTCTTTTGTCTTCCCAGAAGACTGTGACGATTTAGCCTTGCCATTTTCTTCACACCCCCAGAAGCCTTCGGCCAAGCCTTTGCCTTATGGGATGTCGAAGTAAGATGCGCTTTGTGCTTCTTGCCCGTTTAGAAGTTCTGGCTCTGTCTCATTGAGCATAGCCATTAACTCTCCAAGAGTTTTCTCTTGCAATTAATACTTCTAAGATCTAAGATTAGATCTGTGAAGATCCTTCAATTTCAATATCATACTATAAGGATCTAATCCTTAGTTCTGACGAAGAAATTAAGGAGTCATTGCGGAAAGCATAACGGATTGAGCACTAAAGTTATCATCACCATGAGTCTTCCAAAGCTCATGCTCTACTATTTGCTCAACTCCGGGCTTAGGCCCGAGAAGTCGCTCTATCAAATAGAGTAACTTCTCGGCTCCCCAGACTATCCTGAGGTTCAATTCCCAATTTGAAAATTGAAGCCACTTAAAAACATTTTCACCAGGATTATGTTTTAAACACTAATCTTTCAGTTATCTTGATTCCAATAGTCCAACTATCCAATCAACGATTTCGGGTACAATCAAATATAATGATTACAATAGTCTAACTATATAATCAACTACTATTTGATTGGTTAAATTCAAATATATTGATTATTATAATCCAATTATATAATCAACTATAAATGAAGTAGTTTGAATACAGTCCAACTGTTTAATTAAAACAACAATTGAATATTAGTCCAATAATATATTTATAAACAATTAATGACGAAAAATGAAATGAGCGCGTGTAGGCAAGTATTTAAATGAAATTGCAAATTTAATACTTGCCTCCCACTATTTTTCGGTGAGCCTCTAACCCTCTGTGGAGTACTTGGGAAACCTAGTTTCCTAGTGGGCTAGGATCCCGTTAAATAACACACAACCTTGACTTTGGCCAACAAATTATATGAAACTTAACTAGGTAGATCTCTAAGATCAATTGGATCCCATCCAATTCCTAGATCCAGTAGGTGGACATCCAAGTCTGAAACATATATCCAATATATGCCAATATATCCGATATATTCCCTAACCTTTTTCCTCTGAATCAACTAAGCCTTGGCTTTAGCTCAACAAGCTTAATGAAACCAGTTAAGCGTGACCCATTGGTAGTGGGAAAGCTTCGTAATCGAGGCCGATGAACAAGAAGTGACCTTGAATTTGGCCAACAAATCATAACTTTCCCAAGACGTATGATATGGAACAAAGCTTTCATTATTCAAATACATCTGCGATGGACAAAGGTCTTGACTTTGACCAACAAACCAATGTCAATCTTGGATCTTGAGAGAGAATCACTCAATGGAAGGAAAAGCGCTTAATATAAAATGAGGATTTTTGTCGCGATTTGGCAACCAATTTATTATCTTTAATTAGGTCTCATCATACACCCTTAAGTATGCATTTTTAAAGCATAATAAGGCACGATAAAATAATAATGATATTCGGATGGATATACAACAAACTTGTTCCTAGAAAAAATCTCTCCATTTCCTCTCTCCCGCTAGCATTATTCATACTTCTACCCAATTACATAATACTTCTAAAGAAACCTCATTTACATTGAAGGGAATTGGTGAGAAGAGAAATACAATGAGAAAATAGGTAATAGGCTGGACACGCAGGTCCAATTTAATAAATTCTAAATTTATTACAACAATTTCCAAAATTGGCTTCACCCTTCTAATATCCATCTGATATACATTATTCATACATACATCCAAGTATTCACACAAATCATGTTATTAATCAATCTAATCCAATTAATTAATCTTTGATTAATGACCATCCAATGTTCAAACAACGATTTGATTTATGCGAGTCCAACTCGTTTAAGAATAAATACTCAAAGTACGTATTCTTGAATTATATTAAACTACAATTTTAAATCCAATTTAAATTATAGTCACTACTAATTCATATTTAATTCCAAATTAAATAATTACACTTTCAATAGTGCCTTTTAGACTTGGATTCCAAATCCAATCTTAACGGGTCTCAAAGGCCCAATTAGTATCCAATACTATTCAATTAAAGTCCAATGGGCTTTCAATTAATTCTTAAGGCATGGGCTTTGGCAATTATGGGTCAAACCCAAGATGCCAATGCCCAATTAGGAATCACCCTATGCAAAAAATCAATTTAGGCCCATTAGACCCAATTAAAATATTAAAGGCCCAATTATCATATTTGGACTTTATGGAAATGATTTTAAGCCCAATTGGATCCAACCAATTATCCTAAACCAAACTTGGCCCAACCAAGCCCATTAAGCCCAAATACAATAAATTAAATTAACTCATTATTCCAAATTACAAATTAATTCAATTCAAGTGTAATTACCATAATTAATTAATTAATCTAATGCTTCCAAAACACTAATTAATTCAATTAATCATAATCTACATTTCCAATTCATGTCCAACACAAATTGAAGCAAAATCAATCCATTCCAACATGCTTCATTCACGACAATCATCATGAAAAACATTAGATTCCGATTTCAATCCAATTAAACCAACAATTAATATTCATTTCATGCAATTAACATATCCAAATGTTAAATTTTCAAAGAATCACCATGAATACACCTAGGGTAATAATCGACCATGTCCAATGAATTAGGGATTTTTTATCTAATCAATTTTTCTCAATTCCATCAATGCACAAATCCAATTCAACATTATACAAACATAACCCAACAATCAATTTAGGCATTTCATGCTCCAATCACAAAAACCCAAATTAAAGTTTAGAACCCTAAATTTTCAAATCAAACTTAGATCGCTCTGATACCATTGTAAGTGTTCCTAGAACATGCCCAGATCGTCTAAGAGTGATTTGTGTGTGAATAAAATCAAAAGAGTTGCGGAAAATACTCACATTGATCGGATGAGTTCAAAACTTTTTATGCATTTCGGTGGAAGCTCCAAGTCCTTCTTGAGTGTTTCCAACACTTGGGTGAGTTTCCCTATCACCTTGATTCACTCCTTTATGTGCTAGCAAGAACAAATGAAAGAAAAATTGCTCTCCCAATAGGCAATGGAGTTCGTCATTTGAGAGAGAGAAGAGGGAATAGTTATTTTTCAAGTTCTAAACTTGTTACCAAATGTTGACTTCTAAAGTTAACTTAAGTGTGTTGTGTAAGTTAAATGAATTACATTTAATAAAGCCAACCACCTCCATCACACTTATGACTACTTGATGTAAGTCAAATGTCAAGTTGATGTAAGTTGGTGGGCCCCACTTTAAATTCAAAATTCAAGAGGGTTTGCTCAACACACTTTGGGCTCGGTTACGTTTAATCCGATTAAACAAACTTTCCGTCGCGACATAATTAAATCAAATTTAATTAAATAATAGTGACTCGCAAAATTATTAAGAAAGTCGTTCGCGAATTAATTCTAAATTAATTCATTCGCTTGAATTAAAATCTAATTTTAATTCTGTGTTGAAATCCAATTTCAATTAATATATCCGATATATTATTTTAGCCCAATTAAATAGATTAAATAGAAAAATCTAATTTAACTATTAAATTTATTTTGCCGATTAATTCCAAATTAATCGCGTTCTCTCTTCTCGACGAATTTAATCCCAGATAAATTCTCGTCGCAATTAATCCCAGATTAATTCTTTCTCTTTTAATTAATCCCAGATTAATTCATTGTCGTAATTAATCCCAGATTAATTTTTTCTTTCGTAATTAATCCCAGATTAATTTTCTGTTCGAGTCAAATCTCAACGGTTAATCTTCGAGAAGCGACCCAAGAGATCCCTGGATTTGTTGGCAGTAAATACGGTCATCGGACTATCCAAATACGTGCATACCCGGTACCACGTTCTCACCGATTATAAGACATGGTTGGCTTCTAGCAAAGCACCGTGCCTACCCAATTCTCCAGAATTATTCTTTAAAGGAATATGTAATATTTGTCAGGCGTAGCATACGTAGTATTGCATATTACGATCCAGTATCGAATATCACATGCTAGGCCTGGGGATGGAATTGTGTCTGCCCCGTACGAAGCATATATCGGATCTCTGGTAACTAGTCTCTATAATCGGATAATTATGAGCTTGTCATATTATCCCGATAGCTGCAGCATACAAGAGTACCAGTTCCGTTTCATGCGTGATCATCATCTCCATATGACTGAAGAGATACTTCCATCTTGACATCACACCCAATACACTACGATTCTCAGTATACCCAGAAGAGGCGTACACAAAACCTGTTAAAGCCCCGGACGACCAAAACAAAAGTATACTGATTGTCGCAAGTATTAGCGATGCAAGTCTCAGGTTAAGACCAAATACACCTACCCTGATTCAGATTCCTATAGACACATAGTCATACTACCAATGGGATTCTGAGGGGTATATCCAGAGCGAAGCTATTTCCGTACCATCGGTAAACAGAATCTCGTATTACACTTGCATGAGTATCCAATACCCAAATATATGAGAACTATGTCGTTACGCTTCCATAACACGCACAAGTGTAATACTAGTCTATTCCGCATTATCGATGTCCAGTCTCGATAATACTACGACTAGGGATATTTAATGATTAAACCTTAGTGGATTAATATTGTCTCATATTTTATTAATCTGGTACTAATCATATGGACTTTTATAATTCATTTATATCCCGATAATCCAATTATAAATGATAAAAGCAATTTCCTTTGTCATATAGTTAATTTGTACAACAACGCCATGGTATGTACAAATAGTGATGCTATGGGTCATAATTGTCCAACATGTGATTCCTAAATGGGCCAAGGAATTATGGGTTTGATCCATAATGGCCAAAATTTCATGCCTACAGAATTAATTAAAAGCCCATTGGACCTAATACAATTGGCATTGGATGTTAAATGGGCCTTTGAGGCCATTTGGATTGGATTTGGAATCCAAGTCTAAAAAGGCATTAATATAATAAGTGTAATTGTTTAATTTGGAATTAAACTTGAATTAGTATTGAATATAATTAAAATTGGATTTAATATTGTAGTTCAATATAATTCAAGAATACTACTTTTGAGTATTTATTCTTAAACGAGTTGGACTCGAGCAAATCAAATCGTTGTGTGAACATTGGATGGTCATTAATTGAAGAATTAATTAGATTAGATTAGATTGATTGATAACATGATATGTGTGAATGCTTGGATGTATTTGTTTGAATAATGTATATCGGATGGATATTAGATGGGTGGGGGTAATTTTGGAAATTGTTGTAAATATGGTATTTATTTGAAATTGGACCTGCGTGTCCAGCCTATCACCTCTCATTCTCATTGTATTTCTCTTCTCACCAATTCCCCTCAATGTAAATGAGGTTTCTTATAATGTTATGTAATTGGGTACTTTGAAGAATGTAAAGTGCTAGTGGGAGAGAGAAAAGAGAGAGATTTGTTCTAGGAACAAAATGTGAATATCCATCTGCATATCATTATTATATTTATCGCGCCTTATTATGCTTTTAGAATGCATGTTTAAGGGTGCATGATGAGACCTAATCAAATATAATAAATTGGTTGCCAATTTACGAAAATGCCCTCACATTTAATATTAAGAGTTTCCTTCCATTGAGTGGTTCTCTCTCAAGATCCAAGATTGGCTTTGATTTTTTGGCCAAAGTCAAGATCATTGTCTATCGCAGATGTGTTTGAACCATGAAAGCTTTGTTAATATCACATGTCTTGGGCAGTAGTGACTTGTTGGCCAAAGTCAAGGTCACTTATGTTCATCGATGTGGATTACAAAGTTTTCCCACTGTCAATGGGTCGCGCTTAATTGGAATCATTAAGCTTTTTGAGCCAAAGCCAAGGCTTAGTTGATTAAGAGGAAACAGGTTAGGTAATATATTGGATATATGTTTCGGACTTGGATGTCCACCTACCAGATCTAGGAATTGGATGGGATCCAATTGATCTTAGAGATCTACCTAGTTAAATTTTATCAGCTTGTTGGCCAAAGTCAAGGTTGTGTATTATTTAACTGGATCATAGGCCACTAGGAAACTAGGTTTCCCGAGTACTCAACGGAGGGTTAGAGGCTCGCCGAAAATTAGTGGGAGGCTAGTATTAAATTTGTAATTTCATTTAATACTCGCTAATATGTGCGCTCTATTATTATTTCTCGTTATTATATATATTAGTTGGACTAATATTATTTTATTGTTTTCTTTGAACAGTTAGACTGTACTCAACACTACTCCATTTGTAGTTGGTTATATAGTTGGACTATAGTAACCATTGCATTTGAGTGTACCCGAAACACTTGATTGGATAGTTGGACTATACAATCAAAATGGTTGGAAAGATTAGCGTTAGGGACATAATCATGGTCAAGAATGTCTTTAACAACGTAAATTTTACAGACTGGGAAATGAATCTCATGATAGTCCTGGGAGCTGAGAAGTTTCTCTATGTAATAGAGAGACCTCTCGGGCCCGAGCCCGGACTTGAACAGCCAGTAGAGCATGAGCTTTGGAAGACTCACCGTGATGATAACTTTACTGCTCAATCCGTTATGCTTGCTACAATGACTCCTCAATTCGTCGTCAGAACAAGGGATTGGATCCTTATGCGATGATGTTGAAGTTGAAGGATCTTCATAGATCTAATCTTAGATCTCAGAAGTATGATTTGCAAAAGAAGCTCTTTCGTTCTCGTATGTCAGAGGGTACATCTGTCGAACACTACGTGTCACAGATGATTATTGACATCGATCAGCTAGGTCAGCTGGGCATTACCTTTGAGGCCGAGACTTCCATAGATTTGATCTTATAGTCTCTGCCCGATTGCTGGGGCGGGTTCGTCATGAACTATAACATGATGAACCAAGAGAAAAATCTTGGGGAGTTAATGGATATGCTGAAAGAAGCAGAGCCAGAGCTTCAGAAAGGCAAGAAGTGTGAGGCGCATCTTACTTCGACACCCAAGAAGGCCAAGGCTTGGCCGAAGGCTTCTGGGGGTGTGAGGAAGAAAAAGAATAAGGTCAAGGCTCAATCGACACAGTCTTCTGGGAAGACAAATGACATATCCCAAGACGTCTACCTATACTGTGGCAAACAAGGTCACTAGAAGCGTGACTGCCGTAAGTACAAGGCGGACTTGAAGGAAGCGTAGGCGGGCAAGGATCCGGCTTCATGTATGTTTGTTATTGAAATAAACATGTCCACCACTAGTTTTAAAAATTGGATTTTTGATACTGGATATGGTACTCACATATGTACTGATGTGCAGGATCTGCAGAATAGCAGGAGACTGGCTTCATGGGAGATTGACTTGCGAGTCGGAAATGAGACGAAAGTCGCTGTTTTGGCCATTGGCACCTATGTTTTGAACCTGCCCTCGGGGCATGTACTTACATTAGGGGACTGTTATTTTGTACCTAGTTTGACTAGGAATATTATCTATGTATCTAGTTTAACCCGATGCGGGTATACCTTTGTATTCCGGAACACTGGGTGTTTTGTTTATAAAGATGATATTGAGATATGTACAGCAGATGTGAATAATGGTCTTTATATTTTGAATATAAACGAATCTCAAACATATAACATGACAAACAAAAAGCTCAAATTGAGTAAAATAGATGAGACATATTTGTGGCATTGTCGTCTATGACACATAAACAAAACTCATATATCCACACTTTCGAAGAATGGATACTTGGACGGATTTGATCCTAATTCATATGATGTCTACGAATCTTGTTTGTTAGGCAAAATGCCTAAAACACCTTTTAGTGGTAAAGGTGAACGTGCCACCGAGCTGTTAGCCCTCGTTCATAGTGACGTATGTGGGCCCAAGTCTATCCAGGCTAGAGGTGGATATGAATACTCTGTAACCTTTACGGATGATGCATCGCGTTATGGTTATGTGGATCTTATGAAAAACAAGTCGGAAACTTTTGAGAAATTCAAAGAGTTTCGACACGAAGTAGAAAAACAGACTGGCAAAAATATTAAAACATTACGGTCGGACCGTGGTGGAGAATACTTAAGCAAAAAGTTTCAAGATTACTTGAAACAATATGGTATTCATTCACAATATACTCCTCCCGGAACACCTCAATTGAATGGTGTGTCCGAACGGAGAAACCGAACTTTGTTGGACATGGTAAGGTCAATGATGAGTCGCACAGAGCTACCGATTTCCTTATGGGGATACGCATTAAACAGTGCAATACTTATTTTGAATAAGGTTCCGTCAAAGTCTGTTGAACAGACTCCATATAAAATATGGACATGAAATAAACCGGGTTTCTCATTCCTGAAGATTTGCGGATGCTGGGCATATGTTAAACGTTTGGATGGTACCAAACTAGAACCCAAATCGGATAAGTGCCTATTTGTAGGTTATCCTATGGAAACCAAATGATATTATTTCTACAACCCACAAGAGAATAAAATATTTGTTGCTCTTCATGCAGTTTTCCTAGAAAAGGAATTCACAAATGCAGTGGTAAGTGGGAGGAAAGTAGAACTTGATGAAAATCAGAGTGATACTGTTCCTGGCACCGACCCCCTCACGGAACACGAACAGTCCATCAGGGATGAGACTGTTCCATAATTTTCTAATACATAAGAACCGCGTAAGTCGAATAAGTCATAAAATAACCTGAGAGGTATGGGTTTCCGATCTCACCTCGTGTAGACATTAATCTTATTGAGGAAGATGAACCGGCTACGTATGAGGAAGCGATACAAGGTATCGACTTCGCTTTATGGCAAGAAGCCATGAAGTCCGAAATGGATTCCATGTATACCAACCAAGTTTGGACACTGGTTGATGTACCATAAGGCATTAAGCTTATTGGTAGTAAATGGGTCTTCAAGAAGAAGACAGACATGGAAGGCAACATACAAACATACAAAGCTAGGCTTGTAGCTAAAGGTTATCGTCAATGACATGGTGTCGATTACGATGATACTTTTTCACCTTTTTCCATGATTAAATTCATTCGGATAATGCTTACTATTGCTGCATATTTTGATTATGAAATATGGCAGATGGATGTCAAAACCGCTTTCCTTAACGGAAACTTTTTGGAGGATGTTTATATGCAATAACCTGATGGTTTTGTCGTACCAAAACATGCAAATAATGTTTGCAAGTTAAATCGATCCATTTATGGATTAAAGCAAGCATCACGTTCTTGGAACCAACGTTTTGATGAGATCATAAAAGAATATGGTTTCATTCAAAACGAAGAATATTCTTGTGTATATAAGAAGGTTAGTGGTAGCGCACTGATATTCATTGTCCTATACGTTGATGATGTATTGCTTCTTGGCAATGACATTCCCATGCTACAATCGGTGAAAGCTTGGCTTTCATTAAAATTCTCCATGAAAGACCTGGAAGAGGCAGCTTTTATTCTAGGAATAAGGATCTACCAGGATAGATCTAGAAAACTGCTGGCACTCTCCAAGAGCTCGTACATTGACAAAGTGTTGAAGAGATTCAACATGGATCAGTCCATAGGGGACTGCTTCCGGTGTCACATGGCGTCTCTCTATCGAAGGACATGTGTCCTAAAACTCAAGATGAGAGAGATGTAAAGATTCGGATCCCATATGCTTCAGCAGTCGGATCGATCATGAACTCAAGATGAGAGAGATGCAACGATTCGGATCACATATGCTTCAGCATTCGGATCGATCATGTACGCCATGATATGTACGCGACCTAATGTCTCATATGCTTTGAGCATGTGCAGTAGCTATCAGGCCGATCCAGGTGATGGTCACTGGATTACTGTAAAGAACATCATTAAGTATCTTAGACGAACTAAAGATGTTTTTTTAGTCTATGGGGAAGAAGTACTTGAGGTGACTGAGTTCGCCGATGCAAGTTTCCAAACCGACAAAGACGACTGTAAGTCGCAATCAGGGTACATATTTTATTTGAACAACGGAGCACTGGAAATCTTCCAAGCAATAGATTGTTGCCGTATCAACAACAGAAGTGGAATATATTACTGCAGCTGAGGCAGGAAAATGAGCAATTTGGATCCGTAAATTCCTAATTGGATTAGGAGTAGTTCCGTTAGCAGCTGAGCCCATACCTTTGTATTGTGACAATAATAGGGCTATCGCACAGGCTAAGGAACCAAGGTCTCATCAACGATCCAAGCATGTACTTCGACGGTTTCATCTGATTCGTGAGATCATACATCGTGGTGATGTGAAGATCGAGAAGATCGCATCAGATGATAACATTGCAGATCCGCTGACAAAAGTTATATCTCAGCAAAAGTTTGAGCGACAAGTATATAGTTCATGTATTAGATACTTAAGTGATTGGCTATAGGCCAAGTGGGAGATTTTTGGACAATTATGACCCATAACATCACTATTTGTAAAGAACATTGTGTTTTTGTACAAATTAACTATATGATAAAAGGAAATTTCTATTTTATCATTATTGTGATTAGATTACTTGGATATATATAATGATAAAAGTCCATATGGTTAAATCAGATTAATAAGATATGAGACATTATTAATCCAAGAACGATTTAATCATTAAATATCCCTAGTTGAAGTATTATCGAGACTGGACATTGATAATGCAGAATAAACTAGTATTACACTTGTGCACGTTATTGAAGCTTAACGGAATAGTTCTCATATATTTATGTATTGGATACTTATGCAAGTGTAATAAGAGGTCTTGTTAGCCGTTGGACCGGGAAAATTTCGCTCTGGATAGACCCACTCGGAATCACATTGGTAGTATGACTATGTGTCTTTGGGAATCCGAATCAGGGTAGGTGTATGTGATCTTTAACCTGAGACTTACGTCGCTATTACTTACGACTATCAGTTTACTTTGGTATTGGTCGTCTGGAGCTTTAACAGGTTCTGTGTACGCCTGTATTGGGTTTACTGAGAATTGTAGTGTATTGGATGTGATGTCAAGATGAGAGTATCACTTCAATCATATGGAGATGATGGTCACACAGGATACGGAACTGGTACTTTAAAAGCTGCAGCTATCGGGACAGTATGATCATGTCATGACTTTCCGATTACATAGACTAGTTACTCGGGATCCGATATATGCTTCGTACGTGGCAGACACAGAGCCAGTCCTAGGCCTAGCATGTGACATCTGATACTGGATTGTATTACGCATTACATAGTATTACTACGTCTGATACAGATTATATTCCTCGGCGAATATTTCTGGAGAATTGGGTAGGCACAGTGTTTTGCTAGAAGCCAACCATGTCTTGTAAATCAGTGAGAACGTGGTACGGGGTACGCACGTGTCGGATAGTCCGACAACCGTATTTACTGCTAACATATCCAGGAATCTCTTGGGTCGCTTCCCAAAGATTCACCAATGACATTTGACTCATATAGAATTAATCTGTGATTAATTATGAGAGAGAATTAATATGGGATTAATTGCGGCAAGAATTAATCTGGGATTAAATTCGTATAGAAGAGAGAACGCGATTAATTTAGAATTAATCGATAAAATAAATTTAATAGTTAAATTAGATTTTTCTATTTAATTTATTTATTTGGGGCTAAAATAATATATCATATATATTAATTGAAATCAGATTTCAATACGAAATTAAAATTGGATTTTAATTCGGGCGAACTAATTAATTTGGAATTAATTCGTAAGCGACTATCGTAATAATTTTGTTAGGCATAATTATTCAATTAAATTGGATTTAATTATGTCGCGACGATAAATTCGTTTAATTCGGAATTAAACAAACCCGGGCTCAAGTCTAGTTGTGTGTTGGAGAAGCCAACTTAAATTTTGAATTTACATGAGGTGGGATCCATGACTTACATCAAATGTCTAACTTTGATGGAAGTAGTTGGCATTAATAAATTGGATTCATTTAACACACACACCAACTTTTGAAAACCAACTATTCACTCATCTCTCTCCTTCTCCCTCATTGTTGATTCTTCATCTCTCACTTGGGAAAATTTTGCTTCAAAATTTTCATCAAAGCTAGCACTTGGAGAGTCATTTGAGGTGATAGGGAAACTCACCAAAGGGTCAAACAACAATTCAAAAAGCTTGGAGGTTCATCCTACAAAGGAAATTTTTGAAATTTCTCCCTAAATCAATATAAGTATTTCCGCAACTTTACTTGATTATTTTATACTTGAAATCATGTTTAGGATCTTGGAAGCATGTCTTAGAGACTAACACTCTGAACAACAATTCCACTTAGTTAGTCAAAAATTTGTTGTTAGTTTGTGTGTATTTTTTTTTTTGAAACACACAAAAAAATTCGACAATATATATATATATAATATATATATATATATATATATTTTTTTTTTTTTTTTTTTTTTTTTTTACGCACAAAATAACAACAAACAAAAACAACAAATTTTTTTTTAATTTTTTTTTTTTTTATAAAACAACACCACAAAAACGAAACATTTTTTTTTGAAAGAAAACATAACATGACCTATCTCATCCCCCAACCAAATTGAGACATTGTCAATACTAGAGTTGCTGAATAAAGGGCACCTTAAGGATTTGTTGATAGACAAATGGATGAAGACACTAGAATGAGGGAAGACAAGAACGATGAACCAATGCCCCCTCCACCAATCGACAATTTCGTAAAGGTCGTCACCGAAGGATCCAACATCAGTGGAGTCTCTTATTCCACAACCAAGTGACATGCCTGAGAGCGGGTTCCACATATTATTTCATCCCCATAAACCAAAGAAGCAAACACCAAATGCTTTAGTCTTGTCCTTGCAAGAAGCCAACTTCATGGTGCAACGAGTCCTTGTAGACAACGGATCTTCAGTCAACATCCTATTCTCGAAGGCCATAAAGGAGATGAACATCCAAGAAAATAGCCTTAACAGACAATCAACCCTACTGAATAACATAAACAATTCTGATGAATTTACATTTCTCATCCTTTAGATTCCCATAACAATTTCTTACTCATTAACATAAAAAATTATGATGAATTTAGATTTCTCACCCTTTGGATTCTGATAACAAATTTCTTACTCAATAACATAAACAACTTTTTCCATTTATGGTTCTCTAGTGCAATTAATGCAAAATCGAGGGCATCTCGGTCATGTGCAGAAACAATTAATATTCATGCCCCATCAAGAGACTGAATAGATTTTCTAATTTAATAAATTTATTACAAAATGGAATTCCTTATTAATATCCAATTTTATGATTCTTTGATTTCTTCTATTTAATGAAAAACTAATATTGGACGGGTTAGTAACTCCGTTCATTCACTTCTTTAAGGAGTCCCCTAGAGAAGTAGGCATCTTAGGCCTTGAAGTAAGTAATAAAGTAAGCTCTCAGGACTCATTATAAAATAAGGAGTTTTTAATTCAACTAAAGCAAGCCAGATGGCAAGTGGGAAAGGAGTATTTTCATACCCAAAACAGTCATTCTCAAGCCATAAAGAGTATCCAAAATAGCTGAGGCATTTAAGGTAAATGGCATCCTAATATGTATGTTAAAGAGTCCTTTGGGTGATATCGACTATTCCTAGTGCTAATCTAAGGTAAGCCATAAAGGAAGGTGCGGGGAATACGGGGTGCGGAAAACAGTCACAAAGGTGTGTAGCGAATGCCTCACTTCTTCTTCTTTCTCTTCTCTCCTAAGCGAATAAGCAATCACAAAGGCTGGTGGGACTAATCGGTAGACCTTCCCTCGTCTGATAAGGTAGCTCCGGTAGTCTCGAGAAGCTGCTGCTGGGCGGTCCAATAAGTGTCCCATTTCCGGATTCTTATAAAATGTATCTTTTATATATATGAAAAAAAAAATAATAAACTTTTTACCACATAAATAACAATTTTAATCAAATTTTGAGAATTTTAGGTCATATACAAAACGAATTATAACTTTAAGTGTGGCCAAATAATTTTCAAATATGTTAATTTAATTTATTATTCCAGTTCTTCTAAGACGTAAGTAATAAATATCTTTTTATATACTTAAAACACATTAATAATCAGTTTGTACTAATATTTTTATGCTCAATATAATTTCAAGAGTCTTTTTTAGTAATTAAATGAAATAGTGCCAATAAACTAAGGTAATATTAAAAAACAAGAAGACCACTTGAACCCACAATATATTATTAAAATTAAAATTGTATGAGAAGACGTGTCTATGACCGAATGATTTTCAAATAATTGTAGCAACTAAATTCGATTTTTTTAGGAAAAAAATATTATCATTGCATAAAAGAAGAGAGTGTACGTTTAATGTTTGAGAGAAGTTTCATTTCTAACATATTTGCAATAATTAATGTGTATTATCACCTTTTTATCTTTTAAAAAAAAAACATATATTATTAAAATTAAATAAACCAAAAATCGAAATTTAATTTAAGCAAAAATGTAAAAGTGACCCTCTAACTTTTATGTTTTTTCATTTAAGTCCGTTAACTTTTAGTTTTGTCAATTCAGTCCTCTAACTTTCAATTTTTTTCAATTCAAGGCTCCGTTATAAATTCATCACTGTTGCCGTTACAAATATAGGCAGACAACATAACGGTAACAGAAAAGTAAACGTACTTTGCTTGTTATTTAATTAATACCCTCACTTAGAAAATATAGTCAGACAAAAGAAGCTAAAGTAAAGTAAACGTACTCTGCTTGCATCTTCGAGCTATTTTTTTTTGCAAAAACACATATCCCAAGTTCAATATGACTTTTTGTCAAAAAAATTATAAAAATTATAACTAGTGCTAGTAACGAATATATGTGTTTTTATAAGAGATTAAGATAATCAAATGTTTTACCTACTATATTTAGACTCGAATCGAATGATTCGATTGTGTTATTCTCCATCGAATCAAAAGTTTCTCATAACAATCAAAGTACGTTTACTTTGTTGTCAGTGATGAATTTATGACGGAGCCTCGAATTGACAAAAATTGAAAGTTAGAGGACTGAATTGACAAAACTGAAAGTTAACGGACTTAAATGAAAAAAAAAACATGAAAGCTTTGCATTTTTGCCTTTAATTTATTAATAAAATAATATGCAATAATTAATTAGCTAAACAGGGTCCCCCCACTTTACTTTAAAAGCAAGAAATTCAAAACTAGCCGTTAACATTTTAAAACCCAGCAGCTCGTCCACAGCTCAGCTATTAACGCTCCTTCCTTCTTCTTCTTCTTCTTCTCTAAGCTCAAAAGCCTAAAAACTTTCTCGCAATTTCACTATCTCGCATTTCCCAGCGTCAAATTCTCGGCAGCGATGTTCACTGAAGGTTTAGACGAATCCGCCATCAACTGGGTCAAGCAGGTACCCACTTTTTCTCTCTTTCTTCTTCTTCTTCTTCTTCTTCTTCATTTTGGGTTACTTTAAAACTTGTTTGAATCTTTATCTGTGTTTTTTTTTTTTTTGCAGAAACAAGATCAGGTTGATGGAGAGCCGAGAATTCGATCACCTTTAACAGAGAGATTATCACATGAGCCATTTCCAAAATCTCCTCTTATATTCAACAACAGCAGCAACACAGTTCTTCCTTCTCCTCACAATTTGCCTCCTCTGAAGTTCCACTCTGGCTTGCTACAGACTGTACTCACTCCCCGGCTCAACGACAATGAAGATTACGATGATAATGATGAGGAGAGTGTGGCTTCCGTTTCTAGTAATATGGATGTTAGCTACTCTGAGGAAGAAGAAGAAGATTTATCTGATAAGGCGAGTGAAGGAATGTGTAACGATGAAAAAGGAGAGATTTTTGGGTATACATCTGGCAATTACACTAAGTTGAATAGAGGGTTGTTGAATGATTTGAAGATTGAAGTGCCTGAGAGTAACAGAAGATTTACTGATAGTGATTTAGGGTTTAACAATTTTACACAGAAAGTTTTGACCCCTAGTGGCGGTAGTAGCATTAGCAGTCAGCTGAAAGAACGAGTTCAATTGCGCAATGCCCAGGTAAGATTTCTAATTTTGAGTTAAAAAGGTTACATTTTTTACTTTTGATTTTGGGATTATGTTAAAAGATTTATCTTTCTTATTGTTCATGGTTAATGAGGTTTTGATTATGGGACTTAGCAAAATGGGATTGTGTCAAAGAAGTTTGTTTGTTTTTTTTTTTTTTTAAATGATGAATAATGTTGGTTGTTGTGTTCAAATTACACATTTATGATTTCAATTTAATGTTGATGATGCTTGTAGCGTACAACGAGTAATTTGAAACCAATGGTTAATGAGGTGGATGATATGGGAACACCAAGTGCACCTCCTATTATGCAAGTTGGTGTAGAGGAAAAAGGCCTTGAATTTGACACACAAATTGAGCAAACTGGTAATGGGGTCTGTGAATCAGAGATTCTGGAAGGCACTAAAGAAGTTTTTGAAGATTGGAAATCACAGTTTCAAAATGGGAGTAGGCTCGATGATAGGTATTACAATTACAATTGTTAGATACAGTTGCTATTTGTTTTTAAATTGGTACACAAAGTTATTGAGTTTCTTGATATTGTCTCCTGCAGAGTAAACACTACTGTAAGTGGAGAAAAGATGCCTTATTGGAAAACCAGCTCATTGGACAACTCACCTTATTATAGCACCAGGTGCAATCTATGTTGAATTTTATTTGATCATACAACTCCATTTGTGGATTACAAGTCTTAAGAGTTTTATATTTTCAAAATCAGTATGTTTTTATTTTGTATACATGTAAAAAAAAATGTTCTTAACTAATTTATCAAATTTCTTGGGGCATGCATGAATGAAGCACACTGTGGAGAAATTTGATAATGTATTTTCTATCTTTAACAATTTTTTTCTTAAATCTAAAATGCTCCCTTTTATTCTTCTAACGGAATTTTGCATATAATTCTTGCAGTGATCAATTCGCTTGGCAAACTCTTGTATCTTATGATGCTTGCATCCGTTTATGCCTATTTGCATGGGCAAGAGGCTGCACAGAGGCACCTGAATTTCTGCGGGATGAGTGCTTGCTTCTTCGTAGTGCTTTTGGGTAGTAACTCATGCTTGTATTCTTGTGAAATTCAATTCATCCATTAGATAATCTTTAGTTCTTTTCAATATAAATTACTTGTCAAGTATGATAGGGTCATGTCAATGTTCATATGATTGTATTGTAGGCTACACAAATTTTTGTTGCAACCTCGAGGTGTAAAGCCAGTAGAATTGGGGAATACTAAGAGTGCAGAACATATACATCCTTTGAAGGTAAAGAAGGTCATGGGGAAGATAAGAGTGGAAGGTACTGTATTTATGTTATAGCCACAGAAGTTAGCTATTTGATATTCAGTAGATTTAGCTTACCTGCTCAACCTTTATATTGCTTTTTATATATTCAATCTCAGTTTTAAAGTCCATATTAATTTTACATATAACATTCAATTCGTAAAAGTGGTTAGAGAAACTTAGGTCAGTAACTGAGTCCTTGTACCTCCAAGCTAATCAATATATCTGTTTTGGACATTTGAAAATGTTGAAAATGTTTGAATTTATTTGGAATGAGATTCCAAAGATTGTAAATTGTAACGAGTTATTTGAACTGATATATGATTGTTGGTCAATGACAGTGAAGAAAGTTCGAGTGATACGGAGGCAGAAGCTTAGGAGCACATACTCACTCCGGAGTGCTATGTATATTGAAGCAGGGGCACAGTACGTCCGACATGTTTCATCTCTAGTGAAAAATAGCATGAATTCTCTTAAAATAGCATCTTTCCAAGGGCAATCAGAAGGTTTGTGTTCATTGCACATAAAACGATATTTTATTGGTTCATTCATAAGTAATCTGCTCGACATTGTAGATGGAACTAATAGGGAGGATACAATTTGAAAGATTTGATGTTGTTGCTTTGGATTACATAGTTCATAATGTGTTTGTAAAGAGTTTGTAGTGAATATCTTTAACAGTCTGAGAAATAAGTCGTGATGGAATTTTTCAACAGTTTGTGAGCTACTATCTCCTCTGTAAGTCTGATGGCTAGGGCTGGTAATTTTATTTTGTTTCTTAACTGTTGAAAAATAATTGCAGATAATTTATCATGCTTATGCCAATTGAAGAGTGCTACAGAAGAGACTGAAGTTGAGAAAGGTTCTACTTTATGCTTGCTTCCTGGAAGTGGAGATTATCATGTCTTGTAAGTTGATTTCTATTTCTAACCTTTCAACATACGCTGACCTTTATTTAGACAGATTTGAATTCATTTATCACAGCATATACCGATTTGTAGAATATATAAATCAAACTGTAGTTTAGACCCTTAAAGTAGATTATGCTTGTATATTCTGTAGCTTAGACCCTTAAAGTAGATTATGCTTGTATATTCTGTAGTTTAGACCCTTAAAGTAGATTATGCTTGTATATCTGGATATTGATATGAGGGTAATGATTTGTAAATTATATAAATCAAACTATAGTTTAGCCCCTTAAATAGATTATTCTTGTATTTTTGGACATTGATGTGCGGTAATGAATCTTAAAGTTGTTCCTAAACGTGCATGTAATTTCAGTTTCCCAGAGTGCGAAGGGGATGCTTTGTTGGTTGAAGTCCAAGATAAAAAGAACTCAGTCCTGGGTCGAGCTACAATTCCAGTTTCATCCTTGACTGATAACCCTGTATATATAACCTTCCTTTATCTTGAGAATTGAATTTGTAGAAAATACCAGCTTCCTTCGTAACTGAATGTGATTGTGGGTGTTATTCAGAATGACAGAATTCGATGGTGGCCCATTTACCATGATGATCAAGAATGTGTTGGGAAGATCCAGCTATCCATTGGTAGTACATTCACATCTGACGAGACTAATCATATAAAGGTTTCAGTTTATGAACCCTACTTCTCTGATGAAAATTTTAAATTCCAATATTTGGTTTCTGATTTAATTTTTTCCTTCTTGAAAAGTTAGGGCAGTTTGGCACTGCTTTGCATGACTGAAAGCTAATTAAGTGATGACTACTAGTACTATTAATGGTTACACTTTTCATCCAAAGTTTTTGTGCATGACAATCAGGGTCTCATGTTTTGATCTTTACATATTACAGAGTGGGTCTGTTGTGGAAACTCTGGCCTATGATTTACTATTAGAAGCTGCAATGCGTGCACAACATTTTCATCCCCGAAACTTGAGGCTTCAAGGACCTTGGAAGTGGCTGTTGACTGAATTTGCAGATTATTATGGAGTTTCTGATTCATATACTAAGCTCAGGTGGTATATATGTCAATTTTGTCAAGCTAATCTTTTATATAATGCTCATACATTTATGGTTGCCTTGGAACTTACTTCTTTTTTTGTTGGTTTCTTTGTAGATACCTTTTACATGTGATGAATGTCGCAACTCCAACAAAAGACTGTCTAGAGATTATCAATGAGTTACTTGTGCCAATTCTTAAGGCAAGGAGTGAGAAAAATTTGACTAGGCAGGAGGTAGGGATTCCCATTGCACTAATTTCCCTTTTGAAAATTTCATAATATAATATCTTTGCTTACTGCTGACCTTGAGCCAATAACATTTTTCTAATCATTTATGTGATTCCCAGTTAACAAGGCTGATGATCTTTAATCTCTCTTACAGAAAAGTATGTTATTAGATTGTGAAACACAAATCGAGAGTCTCTTGGAAAAGGTTTTTGAGAACTATAAGTCCTTGGATGAAAATTCTCCAACAGGGCTGGCAGAAATGTTTGGTCCCGCAAAAGAGTCCGTTGCACCAGCCCTAGCTCCTGCTGTCCAAGTGTACTGCCTCATTCATGATATACTATCTCAAGATGCACAGACTATGTTGAAAAATTACTTACAGGTGAGTTAAAGATGTTAATGGAAATGATGTAGGATAATTTAACACGCAGTTTTGATCACAATATAATTTATTTTAATGCATCATGCAAAGTTAAAATTTCAACTGAGTTCCAATGTTATGCAGACAGCAGCAAAGCAAAGATGTCGGAAGCACATGCTTGAGACTGATGAGTTTGTGTCAACTAACTCAGATGGTTTCCTCATGGACTCCATTACGATGTCAACAGCTTACTTGAAGATGAAGAATTTGTGTATAAATGTAAGCAATGAAATTCAGTCAGACATCAAGATACACAATCACCACATACTTCCAAGGTACTGGCAACTATTATTTCTGGAAAAGATTTAACGAAAGCTAATTTTGCATTAACCAAATCAAACCAAACAATGCCTTTTCCCATTAGGTGGGATTGGCTCCATGGATCTAATTTTGATTTAGCGAAATAAAAAATCAGTCATATCCTATATATATCTTCTCACATTCATTTCTCTGTTTCCAGTTCAATTGACCTGTCAAACATTGCTGCGGCTGTCTACAGCACTGAGTTATGCAACAGGCTAAGAGGTTTCCTTGCTGCATGGCCTGCATTTAGCCCACTTCCACATGTCAACGAACTTATAGTGGCAGTTGCTGATTTTGAACGGGATCTTGAATCGTGGAATATAAGGTTTGTCATGTTCACCTCAAAATCTCTTGTGGTGTATGAGGAAACAAAATATACTTGTAATTATTTTTACAAAAAATTATTTTGGAATCCTTTAGCCTGACGCTCTGTTTTCTTCAGTCCTGTGCAGGGTGGGGTAGACGCAAAGGGTCTGTTCCACGATTACATAATGCTTTGGGTAGAGGATATGCAGCTTAAATTACTTGATCTTTGCAAAATGGAAAAGGTACCTTACAAGAGTTTTATGCATTCAAATGTCTCTATATCTCTCCCCCTTGTTCACTGAATTAACCAACCATGCACAAAAGATGTAGTCAATTGAAAAAAATGGACACACCAAAGTGAACTTCTTTATTTTTTACAAGGAGTTACTTTTTGCAGGTCCCCTGGTCTGGAGTTGCAACAAATCATTCCACTTCACCATTTGCAGAGGAAATGTACGAGAAAATTAAGAACTCTCTTATTGAATATGAAGTGGTGATTAATCGCTGGCCTCAGTACTCACTAGTATTGGAGAATGTAAGTTCTAATTTTTTTTTTTCTTGCCTTCGCATAATAAGCAGCATTAGAGCACCAACACTGATATTCTTTGTCTCTCTCTCTCTCTTTCTTACAACATTTATTTCATGTCTGCTGTCACTTCCATAATTGCTGTATTATCTACTCAAAGGCTGTCGCCAACATGGAAAGAGCAATCATAAAAGCATTGGAAAAGCAATACAATGACATTTTGACTCCTTTGAAAGACAGCATTCCAAAGAGGCTTAATCTTCATGTGCAAAAGCTTACAAGAAGACAATCAACTGCCCTCTACTCTGTTCCAAATCAGGTGAGTGCACCGTGTTCGCAAATGGTTTCTGCAGCTCTAAACATGCATATTTTCTACTAATGTTTTTTATTTTGGCAGCTGGGAACTTTCTTGAACACCATCAAGAGAATTCTTGATATCTTACATTGTAGAGTTGAGGATATCTTAAAATCTTGGGCGTCTTGTTTGCCCGCCATTGGAGATAAGAAATCTCTCTTTGGGGAGCAGATGAATGGAGTTACAGTTCTATTGAGAACTAAGTACAAAAATTATTTGCAGGCAGTAGTGGAGCAGCTAGTAAGCAATGTAAGCTTTAATCGCTTGCACTTTGTGTTTTATGTCAGAACTAAAGTTTCCAACTGTAATATTCTGTTATTAAACCTCTCCAAAAACTTCTAAACTTGAGAAAAATAACTCATGTTCATTCAATTATTTCAGATGCAAGCTAATCGGAATACGCGTCTTAAGAGGATTCTAGAGGAGATAAAGGAAGAAGACGCTGAGGCTGATGTTCGTGAAAAAATGCAGATGCTGAGTTCACAACTGATCGACTCCATTTCCAACTTGCATCAAGTCTTCACAAGTAGGATATTCATTGCAATCTGCCGTGGATTCTGGGACAGAATGGGACAGGTGAAGAGACTCCATGATGACAAAATAGAAAAAACTTATTGCTCTTTTTTATCCTAAAAAATTCAATTTGTTATTTTACTATAGGTCGTTCTAAAGTTTCTTGAAGGCAGAAAGGAGAATCGAGTGTGGTATAATGGTTCTTGCTATGCTATTGGAGTAAGTTGTATGTTGTTTTTGCTTCTAGTGAATTTTTTTTCCTTGCAACATGTTTCATTTGAAGTGCTTCTATTTTTCCTTTTCTGTAGATTTTAGACGACACCTTCGCCTCCCACGTGCAACGATTGCAAGGAAATTCACTGCAAGAAAAGGATCTCGAGCCTCCTCGTTCTGTAGTGGAAGCTCGATCTATTCTCTGCAGAGATGCAGCAAATTCAACAGATACATCTTCATATTACTATGTCTAGTTCTGGTGCTTCTAGAGATGATATTTTTTTGTCTTCCATTCTTTTCAAAGTTGCTTCACCAGGTGTATAGTGACAATTTGCAGCCCCCATAAGTTTTATTTTTCCTGTAAATGTTGAATGCAACCGAAACATGAAATATTTGTATCAATTTTTTTGTTTTGAATTCATAAGCAATAAAGGCCAGGAAATTGGCATATTTTCCTCTATTGATTGGTCTTTTCTGGAATCTTTGAATAATCTAATGCTCAACCCGAGTCTATGAATAATCTAAAAAAAATTATGAAAGACAATCCAATGATAAATCAAATTTCATGTTCTCATAACTCAAATTTCATTCAAGTTGCTGTAAATACTAGAAACCATACTATTTGTCAACAGAAAGAGGCAAACAAGCTTGGAGATTTAAACTTAAAAGTGAAAAACGAAGCTTTACAGTCAGAGCTGATCAGGAAAATCCCACATATTATGTGTGCTTGTACTGATGCAGATCATCAAGTCATGCCACTATGTTGTCAGAAGACGAGCTATTTCATGGATAATGATTAATGAAGCATCAATCTAGTTGCCCGCTCTAACAAACAAGCTTTGTTACAGGTGAGATTTTCAAAGAGATAACAAGTCAGGTGCAGTTTAAGTCCCTTTCCCTTGTTGAATTTGCTGAAGAAGAGCAGCTGCTAGCTGTAATGTTGCTTGCAAGCGTTTCTGTGGATCTGCATCTGCTTCCTGGTTATCAGTATTTTGAAGTTGCTGACTCCCCTGTTGTCCTGAATGAACCTCTCTTTGAGTTGCAGGATTCACTGTGGCAATCACACTAGACATCTGCTGCTGATGCTGCAACTGCTGCACTTGACCAAACTGGGATGTTGAAAACTCAGGAGTCACCAGATTATTTTCTAAAGCATAACCCTGTGATGATTTAAATGGGCTATAGGACTGATGTCCAGTGGCAGTCTGCCTCTGATTCTCGGTCATTGATACATTTGGAGTGCTCCCTGCCTGCCTTTGCTGCCCAAGAAGAGTTGATGCCAGTTGAGCAAGCTGTTCCGGTGGCAGGGATGCAAATGGACTAGGCAAAGAACCTGACAGTTTTGTCTCCTGATGGGAGAATTGGCGGCTTTCAGATAATGGGATGCCAGAAATTCCACTTGTATAACGACTAGAGCTTGTTTCTTGCACTACTTGCGGCACAACTGAAGGATGCCCCTCAGCAGTCAAATCAAGAGAACTATTAGATGCATGCGATGGTATATCTCTGTTACCAGAGCCTGGGTTTTGCATAAGGTGAGGAGAATGATTTGGTCCCAAAGAAGGGTTAATTTGATGAGGTGGGTATTCATGCCTATTTTCACTGTACGAGTCAGATACATAACCCATAGAATGAACTGAACCTGGATATGATGCAGGTTGTGCTGACATAGTCATATCCCCTGGTAGATTGCTGATTCCTGATTTACCCATATCTGGAAAAGATGTCCGTGAAGGAAATGATCCCGAACTTAAAGGCATCGATGGATTAGAATATGATGCATCTGCATTGAAGGATAAGTAGTTTGCATCTTTGATCTCATTCGGATGGTGTATAGGCCCCTGATTGTAACAAGGAGGCTCCAACCTCAAAACTACACCCGAAATGCTCAGCTTTCCAGGTACTTTCAGCACTTTCTCAGAAAATTCTGATGGAGGTACAAGAAACAAGGTGGTCTTGTCATCCAATTTAGCAACTGCTGCTCGTTGCTTCTCCTCCAAATAGTGCATAAATTCATTGTAAGGTCCGATATCACCGTCACTTCCAGGTACAAAAAAGACAACCCAAGAGCCAGACGCTTGGAAGTAATGTTTTGCCAACATGTCTAGACCACTCCTTGCAGTGCAATCTAAGAACTCAGGCCTGCAGCATAATATTAGGGTCAAAAGATGGTTTGAGAAAGAAAACTGATACAAATGAATACCTGTATGAAATTTGTGCAACACATTATTAACTAAAAAAGTGAATTGCATATTGAATTTCAGAAAACACCTTTTACTTTTCTGTCAAGTCAATTATTTTACAAGGCATCTTAAAACACATCAAAATCCTTTCACATAATTAAGAAACATTTATTACTTTGCACATTACAAATGTTTGCTAACAGCCTCAAAAACTTAATTTGGATACTAACCAGGCTGTGGTTCTTAGCTAGAAATAGAATAGAGTCCTGCTGAACTTCATTTGCTTCAATCTGTAATGTTCGTTAAAATAGAGTTTTGCAAAAACTGATGAGTTGAATTCACTAAAGCGCTATGCGGAAAGTAATGATGAAGCAAGCAAGAGGGCAGTAAGAAATAAGCGGTTACAGTAACTACGACAAACAGGCAGCAGGCAGTGGGCAGCTAGAAACCATTTCATACCCTTAAACTCTATAAAACAGTATGATGTAAAGGGGTGTTTACTACTTACAACATGATGTCCATTACTTTTCCCACAGGAAAGCAGCGAGCACGACAGACAGGAGTTCCTCCTTTCACTATAGTTCCCTCCCATTTCCATTCCTTGAAAGAAGGCTGCTCTAATTCAGGAGTGAATCTTTTCCTGTCAACAAGATTTGGAGGCAGAGAACCAAAATCCCCCTGAAGACCATCATATGGTGTCTTCCAGTGATCACTCTTTTCTCTACGACGTAGAGTTAAATTCGTCCGGTGATCGGGGATCTGTTTATACCCAAAAGGTCCAGCATCTAAGTTCTTATCGAAGGCCTCAGGTTGAGCAAAATTAGAGCATGCCCTTGAAAAAGTGCATTTCTCTTGCTCTAGATCAGAGAAAGGATACTCTGGCAGCTCTTGGTCAGGAGGAAATGAACCAGTCTTTAATTTCTTAGATCCAGGTTGGTAATAAGAATCTTCTGGCAAATCCCATGATTCTTCATAAACTGGACCTTTCTGAGGAAATTCATGGAAGTGAGCTGTCCTTTCCCTGGGAGGATTCGTGCGATGTTCATACATGTCTTGAGAGAGTCCTGGTTCAGTTCTGACTTCTCCAAGCCTCATTGGTTCATATGCGTTGTTTCCACCACTCCATAAGGTACCTTTCCTTTTAAAATTATAGACATCAGCATCTCCAGAATCTAGATTTGAGATAAGCTGTGGAGATCTGACACTCAGATTGCCTGCAAAGCTCCCAAAATTCCTATCTGGCCGAAACTTCTCAGAAGATCCAGAACGACCATTCAACTTGAAATGTGGGGAGGGAGGGGCATTCATTGAGCCCCTTCCATTGTTTGGGCCAGCTTCACTCTTTGCAAAACAAATGTGGACACGGGGATTTCCAAACAATTTCCCTTGAAGAGTTTCTTTCGCTCTGCAAGCTGACATTATGCTCCTAAACCGAACAAAAGCATAACTACGACCTGGAAATACAGTAATCTTCTCTATCTCACCGAATGGTGAAAAGGCCTTCCTCAAGATGATTTCATCCACTTTCAATAGAGCTGGAAATCCTATCCATAAAACTTCACTGGGTTCTGCATTTTTATCGCTCATCTTGAATTTGTCAGGGTCAGGACTAAAGTGACGTTGTCTAGACTCCCTTTGTGAAAAGGGTGATCCTATTAGTGCAGTTCGTTGCTCATCTCGATGTTGCAAATAACCTCCATCGTGTGATGGCGTTGACTTGTCCTGTTATTAATAAATTCACCAAAATAAGGGAAGTGCTAACCCTTACTGTATAGCAACAAGATTTGATATTGACTTAAACATTCAAATAAAATAAAATAACGGAATTCAATAAGAGTATCTAGGGGTTTGTTGTAATTTTAATTAATGCTCTAGTTCTAATAGAAAGGGTAGTACAGATAAAGTAAACGATAAATAAATACCAACATGGACAATCTGTAATCCATGCATGCATATGATCAATTCTACTTGCACAGCAACATGTTCTAGAAGACAACCATTAAGAAGTTCCATCAAATGATAGATAAGCAATTGCATCCATCAAACAGAATGTTGGGGGATCTACCTAGGAGCCATACCAAAAGCATACTAATGGTTTCAATCTTTTTCCGTCACCTGCGGTAATAAAAATTATGAATCGACTGAAATATTAACAATACTAGGCTAAACAAGAGAATTGCGTCGAAGAATCCTATTATCAATCATTTTAGATGGTATAATACCATTCAGATAAACTAGAACTTCTGTAGTGATCATTTCAAATGCACTAGATCATTGAAAAAAACAGAAATGACGTTTGTTTCCCACTGAACTTACAAAACAGGAAAAAAAAAATTTGTTAGTACTCAGACACAGTGCAGAAAAGAAGTTTAGCATTAGAGCCTTCAACGAAAATGCGCTCTCTCCCTCCCTCCTTTGCATCCTTTCTTAAATGGTGCAATGCAGTAATCACAACACAATTACTAGATACTACTGTTAGCAATAAATACTTTAATCACAGGAATGTGGATCTCTGATGAAACAACTCTACGAACATAATGACAAACAATCCACACAAGAACTATCAACTGGCCCATAAAGTAAACTGCAGAGTGATCAAGATTTAAACAAGACAACAAAGCCTCTCAAAATTCTGAAAATAGACCAGAAGTTACGCTGAGATTGCTATCATCTCTTTCTGCACATTTGAACGAGTCATATGGAATGGTCAAAAGCAATTTCTCTTTTGAGCTTCTTTCCCATGCTCTGTCAGGCAAGATGATTATCTTGGAGTGTTTTCACCCTGGTACATTGGACCATTGGAGAGCCATTTAGGCAACACAAGACTTCTATCTGACATCTAGTACTCAATTTCTTAAATCAGACAAAACATGACGGAAACCACCGTAGGATTGAATTCCTAAGCAACCCCACGTACTTGAGCGAACCCCAAGAACCGCGAATCATGATTTTGTAAGAATAAAACCCTTCCAAGATCAAGTTAGACCTCCAAGAAACCTGTTCTTGAAAACCACTCTTTATTTCTCGTCAGAACCTTGAACCCGTTTTTTTAGGAAACAAAACCTCTCTAAAATCAAGTCGCACCTCTAGAGATTTGCCTCTAGCTATCCTTCAGTATTCTTGAAGCAATCTTGCTAGTTATTTAGAGACGCCACAAAGATCACCTATCTTTGATAAGTCTCGATAATGGTTTAGTTAAGAACCAAGAGAGAATCTACTCTCACACACCATTGGGTGTTAAATGCTAATGGCTATTCTTTATTCAAAATACTCAATCGAAATTACAAGCTAAAAGCACATTTAAATAGGCCCTTATAAAATCTTAAGTTAACTTAAATAAGGAAAGCTAGTTAAACTAAAATATTTAAAAGAAATCCTAATTGAACTACTAAAACTAAATCTCAAGCTAAATAAGACTCAAAATTTTGTGCATAAGCTTTTGAAATAACATTAGAGTTCAACCCATCATGTCAACATAACATAAAATTAAAACATATAACCTAAAGCTGTAGGGATTTATTGCGATCGAATTTTGACTAGGAAGGAGTTCGAATTTGTCATTGACTTGAACTACAAAGTTGTAGATCTTTGAGTCTATTTTCCAATGCAACTTGAATCACCAAAATCAGACATCGGATGAGAAAGTTATGGCCAAAATAAAAAGACTGGGCAAATCCCGTCATTACATATATCAAATCGGAAATGTAGCTTCACTGGGTTAGGCCCATCTTCCATAGCCTCAATTAAGTTCATGAAGACTGAATCCATTTGCTTTTGTGAACGACCCAACCTTGGCATGTGAAAGAAGCCCATTTTGGCCATCTTGGATCGTATCATTCCCCCTTTCCTCAAAAGGATTTGTCCTTGAATCCGAACTGGTCACTTTGTTATATAAATTGTTTTTTTCTTTTTCTTTTTTACATATGACTGAAACTAAATGACTGAAGACACTAAGAAACTTGACAAAACTAAAACTTAATACACATAAGTTTTTTTTTTCGGATTTTTGTAACCTTTTGACTCAAATAAACACAAAATACTCTAATAAAGATGCTAGATTTAAGATTAAATCAAGCAAATAAACGACTAAGACTTAAAAAGAATATAAAAACCAAATCTTAATCTAAGACACAACAAAAAGATCCTAAAGAAAGTAATTAAAGATAGAAAAACGTGACCTTGGAACCCTGAGCTTTGATACCAACTGACAGAAACCACCGTAGGATTGAATTCCTAGGCAACCCCATGTAATTGAGCGAACCCCAAGAACCGCGAATCACGATTTTATAAGAACAAAACACTTCCAAGATCAAGTTAGACCCCCGAGAAACCTGTTCTTGAAAACACTTCTTTGTTTCTTGTCAGAACCTCGAGCTCGTTTTGTTAGGAAACAAAACTTCTCCAAGAACAAGTTGAACCTCTAGAAAACCTGCCTCTAGCAATCCTTCTGTATTCTTGAAGCAATCTTGCTAACTATTTAGAGATGTCACAAAAATCGCCAATCTTTGATAAGTGTTGATAATGGTTCAGCCAAGAATCAAGAGACAATCCACTCTCACACACCACTTGGGTGTTAAATGCCAATGGCTATTCTTTATTCAAAATTCTCTATCGAAATTACAAGCTAAAGGCACATTTAAATAGGCCCTTGTAAAATCCTAAATTAACTTAAATAAGGAAAACTAATTAAACTAAAATACTTAAAAGAAATCTTAATTGAACTAATAAAACTAAATCCTAAGCTACATAAGACTCAAAATTTCATGCATGGGCTTTTAAAATAACATTAGAGTTTAGCCATCACTTACACATAACATAAAATTAAAAACATATAACCTAAAGTTGTAGGGATTTATTGCGATCGAATTTTGACTAGGAAGGAGTACAAATATTTCATTGACTTGAACTACTAGGTTGTAGATCTTTGAGTCGTCTTTCCAACGCAACTTAAATCATCAAAACCGGTTATCGGATGAGAAAGTTACAACCAAAATACGAAGACTGCGTAAATCCCGTCATTGCATATATCAAATCGGAAATGTAGCTTCATTGGGCTAGGCGCCTATGCCCATCTTTCGTAGCCTCAATGAAGTTCATGAAAACCGAATCCATTTGCTCTTGTGAATGACCCAACTTTGACATGTGAAAGAAGCCATCTTGGATCGTATCATAAGTTCATAACATTAAATTCTTAAAGATTTGTAACTAGCATGAATCTAATCCTTTCCTCATCCGGCTAGTTTATAAATCAACTTGATAGTCTATGACATGATTTTTCGATGAGAATATTTGTGTAATTTTAAAGATTATCTGGGTAATAAACCAGAGTCCTAAATAAAAGCACTCAAAAGGGGTCCTATCTGTCTCTTTCACACACACACCCATGCATTAACCTTACATCCTTTTAGTTAACTCCTTATTCTTTGTCCTTTCATAAATATCATCTCTGACATTTTTATTGCTTTTTTCTGTCAAATCACCAATATTTTTTCTCATTCACCTTCAATTATTTTTCTCTACATGAAACCTCTTTAAATCT